>VZQC01005757.1:737384-756063 GCA_009823505.1 Rhizomys pruinosus
TGCACAGACTTGCATGCAGACAGTACATTCATACACATACAATAAATAAATAAAATTAATAAAAAAAATTAAAAAAAAAAAAAAAGAAAGAGGACATCATGAGCTTTGCAGGAAAATGGCTGGAGCTAGAGGACATCATGCTGAGTGAGGTAACACAGTCCCAGAAAAACAAACGATGAATGGTATCCCTCATCTGTGGACGCTAGTGACAATTACCTAGTTGTATTTCTTGTACGGCCCCTTGAGCTTTTGTCCAAGCAGCTGGGAGTGATGCATATTGGAAACAACAACAACAACAACAAAAACAGAAAGGACTGCATCAAAGAACTGACTGAAACAGTGAACTTCTGCTCAAAACAGTCAACTTCCCCATGGAGAATTTTGAGAAAGACTGAGAAAGAGATGAAAAGCATGTTTGGTAGAATACATGAGCTCTGGTGGGGTGTGGGGATAGGGTGGGGGACACGGGACTAGATTTGATTAAAAAATATATATAAGTAAACAAGTAGACTTTCCGGTCACAATAGTCTCAAAAGAAATAAAATATTTAGGAATAAACCTAAGCAAAGACACCAAAGACCTCTACAACAAAAATTTTAAAACCCTGAAGAGGGAGATTGAACATGACATCAAAAGATGGAAAGACCTCCCATGCTCGTGGATTGGAAAAATTAATATAGTAAAAATGTCCATTCTACCCAAATTAATATACAGATTCAATGTAATCCCAATCAAAATCCCCATGAACTTTTTCACAGACTTAGAAAAAACATCCTTAAGTTCATATGGAAAAACAAAAGACCACGAATAACTAAAGCAACCCTAAGTGAAACCTGCAATACAGGCAGATTACATTACCAGACTTTAAGCTATATTATAGTGCTATAGTCACAAAGACAGCCTGGTACTGGCAAAAAAAGAAAAAAAGAAAACCAAAAAACAGAACCATTGACCAATGGAACAAAACTGAAGATCCAAACTTGAGCTCATATAACTTCAGCCACCTCATATTTGACAAAGGAGCCAAAAAAGCTCAATGGAGGAAAGATAGCATCTTCAGCACATGGTGTTGGCAAAACTTGATCACTATTTGCAGAAGAACAAAATTAAACCCCTACCTCTCTCCCTGTACAAAAATAAACTCCAATTGGATCAAAGATCTCAACCTGAAACCTGAAGCCCTGAAGGTGATAGAAGAAAAAGTCAGCAACCCACAAGACATAGGCATAGGAAAAAACTTTTTAAATCAAACAGCAGCTGCACAGGAAATAAGGACAACAGCTGACAAGTGGGACCTCATCAAACTCAAAAGCTTTTGTACAGCTAAGAAAACAATCAAGGAAGTGAAGAGAAATTCCACAGAGTGGGAAGAAACCTTCACTACTGATACATCTGATAGAGCATTAACATCCAGAATATATAAACTACCTAAAAACAAAGAAGAAAACAAATGATCTTCTCAAAAGATGGAGTAAAGAGCTGAACAGATAATTCACCACTAAGGAAGTAAAGATGGCTGAGAAACATCTTAAAAAGTGTTCAACATCATTAATAATTAAGGAACTTCAAATTAAAATCACACTAAAATCACATCTCACTCCAATAAGACTAGCCAAGATCAAGAAAACAAAAGACACCAAATGCTGGAGAGGTTGTGGGGAAAGGGGAACTGTGCTGTTTCTTAATTGCCACATTCTATTTCTGTGAAGAATGTCATTGGAATTTTGATGTAGAATGTGTGGAATCTGTAAATCACTTTATGTAATATAATAATTTTTATAGGATTCAATTCCACAAATCCATGAGTATGACAGGTCTTTGCATCTTCTAGTGTCTTTTTTAACTTCTTCGGTGTCTTAAAGTTTTCATCATAAAGGACTTTAATACCATTTTAAGTTTATATCTAGGTTTTTCCTTTATTATTTGTTTCTTTTTGAAGCTACTGTGATAGGGATTTTTCTCTTGATTTCCCTCTTAGCAAGTTCACTGTTGGTACATTGAAGCATATACTGATTTTTGTATGTTGAATTTTGGAACCTTCTTCTTTATTTTAAGTGATTATTAAGTCTACAAGCTTTCTGGTGGAGTTTCTAGGGTCTTTAAAGTATAGGGTCATTTAATCTACAACTAGAGACGTTTCAACTTCTTTTCCATTTATACCCCTTTCATTTTCAGAACAATTTTGAATGAAAGGGGAGGATAATGTGACGAGTCTTGTCCCATCCCTGTCCCCATGAAAAGCCCTTCAGGTTTTCTTCTATTTGGTATAGTGTTGGTTGTAGGTTCGTTTTGTACTTCCATTATTATCTTGAGTCATGTTGTTTCTATTCCCAATTTCTTCAGGACTTTTGTAATGAAGGGATTTCAATCTCTGTCAAAATTCTTTTCTGCTGTTATTGAGATGATCATATGATTTCTGTTCTCAAGCATATTTATGTTCTGTGTTATATTTATTGATACTTGTATGGGGAACCATCCTCGCATCCATGGAATGTAAACAACTCCGTAGCGGTTTATAATTATTTACCATGCTTTAAAATTTGGTTTGCAAGGAACTTATTGAAAAATTTTAGTTTATTTTCATTACACAGAAAGGTCTGTAGTTTTACTCATGTTATTTCTTTATCTGGCATTGGGATTAGGATAATACTGGCTTTATGGCATGAGTTTGGCTGCCTTCTTTTCTAGTTTATTTAACAATTTTAAGAACATTGACGTTACATTTAAAAGTTTGGTAAAATATATCAGTGAATCCATCAGGTTCTTGGTTTTTCTCTGTGGAAAACCATTTATTTTTCCCTCAATCTTTTTGCTCATTATCTGGTTATATATTCTTAATATCAAAAGTCATATTATCCAGGAATTTATGCATATCTTGTAGGTTTTCCAGTGTAAGTTTCCAAAGCAATCCTAATGAGTCTATGGATTTCATTGGGATCCATTAAATAACCACATTTTTAATCTCTAAATTTATTTCTTTGAGTCTTTTATTTCTTTTGATTAATTTAACTATGCTTTTTCAACCTCTTTAAAGAACTGATCTTTGTTTGATTCTATGCATTTTTCTTCTAGTTTATATTTTGCTAATTTTTCCTGTCACTTTTATTATTACTCGTCTTATACTACTTTGGGTTTTGGCATTTTCTTTTTTTATGAGATCTTGAGATGCATCATTAGGTTATTAGTTTGAGATAGTTCTGTTTTTTGCTTTTGGATACTGGGTCTCACTGCCTTAATTGGAACTCACTATTTACACCAGGCTGACCTGGAACTCACAGAAATATGCCTGCAACTGCCATCGAGGTGTTGGGATTAAAGACATGAGCCACCATGACCAGCTTGCTGTGATTTTTTTTTTTTAATGGAAAAGCTTAAAGTTATGAAGTTCCTTCTTAGAACTGCCTTAGATACATCATAACATTTCATAGTTATTTTGTACTCCAAATAAAAAAAAATATCTTCCTAATTTCACCAGTAACAGACTCGTCATTTGATAGTACAGTTTTTCATTCTCCAAGTGTGTGTGTGTGTGTGTGTGTGTGTGTGTGTGTAATGTTTGAATTTTTTTATTACTAATGATCTCTAGATTTATTCTACTATGATGTCATAAAATACAAGAATTTATTTTGGCAATTTTGTATTTGTTAAGATTTGCTCTGTTGCCTAGATCATGGTCCAATGGACGAATGGACTGCTAAGAAGGGTGTTTCCTATATGTTGGATGGAATGTTCTGTTAGGACACTTGGATTTATATTGCTGTTTAACTGCAGTTTCTATTGTTGATTTAAAATTTGAGTGGCCTGTCTAAAAGCAAAAGTAGAGTACTGAAGTCATTCACGCTTTTTTTTTATTGGGATCTATCTGATGTTTTATGCACATGAGGGTTTGTTTTGTGAAATTAGGAGTACCAGAATATATGTATATAGTATTATATAATATATAATATATGTGTGTGTATGTGCTGTGAAGAATTGTTTCCTTTACTAATACTTAGTGACCTTTGTTATTTCTTTTATGGAATTTTGTTTTAAAGAGTTGATAAACAATTTTATGTTTATTTTTCAGACCCCATACTTTCAAACAGAAATTGAATTTTCCTTAGCTTTAACCATTTATTAATTTTTCTTGCTTCTCTTACTTGTTTGTATAAAGCAAATAAAATTTCAAAATGAGAGACATTTTGTCTGCCCTTTCTTCTTTCTCAAATACATGGAAATATACCATTCTTATATCAGCCTTCCCTGCATTCAGATGCATTTATATATTTTTTAAATTTTTAATTTAATTTTATTTATTTCTGTATGTGTATGAATGTACTGTCTGCATGCAGGTTTGTGTACCCGTGTAGTGCAATGATGCGGAGGTTAGAAGAGGGTGTCGGGTTCCCCTGGAACTGGAGTTCTCCTGGAATTGGAGTTTCAGACGGTTTTTGGCCACCATGTGGGTTCTGGGGATCGAACTCGGGTCCTCTGTAAGAGCGGTCGGCACTCTTAACCGCTAGGCCATCTCTCCATCCCCCAGATGCATTTATATTTATACCTCAGTGAAATGCCACTATTAAATGATTTTGCTATAAACAAAAAGATGAGAAAAATAATCCTATACAGACTCAGTTGAGTCAAATCACCCCTCACCCCAGTCATCAGTGCTCTAATTTTCAGACTTATATTTTATTTTATTTTCACTCATTCTTGCTTATTTAGAGAGCTTTTATAATTTCTTTTAAAATATTTTATTTCATATATTTTATTTTATGCATATGAGTAAATTGCCTCAATGAATGTAGGTACACCTGAGGTGGAGTTATGGACAGTTGTTAGCCAACATTGATGCTGGGAATCAAATCCAAGTCCTTTGCAAGAGCAGGTGGTGTACTTAACCACTGAGACATCTCCCCAGCCTGAGCTTTTATAGTTTCTAAAATATTTCTTATTCAGGCTTAGTCCAGGCATACTTTCTGCATCTTTTATCTGTTCATCCTCTATGAAAATGGTGTGTAGAGACAGTCATGAATTCCTGAACTGTAGATATATAATTTTTAGGTGTCCCTTAGATATGTGTTATGGAGGTCTTGATTTCTACAGAAATTCAATATGTTTATTATAATTGACATTAATAATATTATGAACATATATGCTAGGTATACATATGTTTTGAATTATTTGAGAATTTGGCTACATAGTGGTATGCTTTATGCTTTCAGTATCTCTACCAGTGTGACTACCATCTAGCTCATGCCTATTGAAAATAAAGGAATGTCCTGGGAGAAGGTAATTGAAGATTTAAATATCACATGGCAAACAAAATCGACAAGCACAAAATAACATACTCTTTAGTAAGCATTGTCATCTCATTTAAGATGTTTTTGTGAGCCAGTCCAATTTCTGGTACTATAAGAAATACCCAAGATACAGCAGTTTATAGGGAGGAGAAGCCTCTTGTTGCTTTAGAGGTTTTAGAGGTTTCAGACCATAGTTTCTTGTTTCTGTGGCTTTTGAGCCTGTGTCTAGGTAGCATACCATGGTCAGAGTTCATGGCCAAGGCATTATCCTCATGGCTAGAAAATAGAAAGCAGAAACTTAGTGCTATAATCACTTTTGAGAATACTTCCCCAATAACCCAAGACTTTACACTAGTATTTAATATGTGGGCTACTGTGGGACATTATGGACCCAAATTTTAGCATGTTGAATGCTCAATTATATATGAGAATAATGATAAACACATGATTATCCCTCCCCTGGATCACTTTCTTACCCTGAGTCATCAAGTATCCCAGCACAGGCAGCTCAGTCCCTCTATTCCAGGTATTCTATTCTCCATCTTACCTGGTGAAACTGACCAGCCAGACAGGTTTGCCCACCTAGGAATCAGGTAAATAAATTTTTTCTTTCCCCACATCCATCCCCCCATCCTGAGTTAGCAACCACCATAACATAGATGCTAAGTACCACCTCAGTTAATCGCAACCCCCATCTTCCTTGACTCTTGATGTGCTGGTCAGTCCTGCCTACCTAGGACTCTGAACAAAAAGTAACTAAGCTATACTAACAATACAAATATATCAAAAGTCATTTAAACAAAAGCCAAACAAAAATACCTACTGGTCAGATAATCAATAAAGAACATACATATGCCCAAAATAACAATGCCAAAAAATAATATGAAAAACCAAGAGAATATGTCCCTGACAAAACCACCCCCCTCCAGAAGAACACTAACAGTGAAAACCATTCTGAGGAACAGCTGGACTCAGAAATTAAAAGAATTATTATAAACATGAGCAAAGGACTTAAAGAAAACACAGTCAAACAACTCAAATAACTTATGAAAGCTCAGCTATACACACACATGTGGCTTAATGAAATATCAAAACAAGTTGTGACTTGAAAACTGAATTCACAAAAGAGATAGAAGTAGTGAGGAAAACCCAAACAGAAACCTGCATGAATCTGAAGAACCCAGTAAGCCAATTGGAAAAAAAAAAAAGAAAAAAGTAAAAATCCTCACAAGCAGAATGAATGAAACAGAAAATATAATATCAAGACTGGATGACAAAGTTGAAGATCTGGAGTCCTTAAGAAAAGGCTATGTAAAAATTTGAAAAACACATATACCACCTGAAGCATAGATAGGAGCTTGTTGCTTCAGCCAGGCAGATTGTTTGGTTTGATTCATTCATCTTTGGCTAGATTGGCTTGTATGGCTGTGGGGGAGGAGTTGTTCTCCTAGCTGCTGGTATAAAATGTGACCCTGTGTGACACTTGAGACCAGGGATTTCCTGGGACCACCTGAAGCACAGGTAGCAACCCCCCCTCCCGAGCAACTGGGATTGCTGAATGAGTGTCCAAGTGGATTCTTTGGAGAACCTTCAAAACAGAAAGGGAAGAGTGAATTAGACTTCCAATAGAAAGCTTAAAACAGATCAACACTCCATAAGCAAGGAGAAAGGGAGAAAAGCAAATCAATCAAACAAACAACAAAGGCATCTGAAGGAAGCAAGCAAAGCAAGCCTTCAACACAGTGAAGAGGCATTTGGGATTCGCACTGGAATACAGGCAAAGAGAAACCCACATGCCAAGGACATGAAGAGACACGAGAAAGGTGCAGGATAATTCCACACCAAGCTCAATGAACCTGTGGAAGATTCCTACAGTGGGATCCCCCTGGGGATGGCCCAGGACACAGATATTAGAAATACAATTATGAACATAAAGAAATCAAAAACTATAAAGAGCAAGTCAGAGAACTAAAAAAAAGAGAATGAAAAACTCAAGAAGGACCTAGAGAGAGACCAAAGTATTCCTAGCTCTAAATGAACTTGGATGCCAACCCGGAATCCTCTATCCAATAAAACTGTCTATCAGTGTTGAAGGAGAACAAAAAAAATTTCATAACATGAATAGGCTGAAAGAATTCATGTCTACCAAACCAGACCTATAGAGGATACTTGAAAAAATACAAAGGAATAAGATATAAATGAGCATACTCAAGAGGTTACAGAAAGAAAACAAAGCATGGTATAATAATGGAAATTCAAAATAGAGCCACAAATTTAAAGAAATTAAATTGACAGTATCCAAGATATTTTTATTTGTCCTCAAGGAACTCATCTCACCTTCAAGGATAAACACTATCTTAGGGTGAAAGGATGGGAAAAATATTCCAATCAAATGGCTCTAAAAAGCAAGCAGGTGTCACAATTCTAATATCTGACAAAATGTAAACTTCAAATTAAAACTAATCAGCAGAGATAAAGAGGGTCGCTTCATTCTAGTCCAAGGAACAATTGACTGAGAAGATTTTACAATCATAAATATATATGCATGAAATTCTGGTGCACCCAAATTCATAAAAAAGAATACTCCAGGCCTATAGAACACAGATTAACTACATTTCAATAATATTAGGATACTTTAATACTCCACTCTCTTCAATAGACAGATCAACTGGACTAAGAATAAACAGAGAGACATCCAAATTAAGCAACACTTACAAGAAATGGACCTAACAGACATCTACATAATATTCCACCCACACACCAAAGAACTTACTTTCTATTCAGGAGCTCACGCAAACTTTTCCAAAACTGATCACATTGTGGGACATAAAACAAAACTCAACAAATTCAAGAAAATTGAAATAATTCTATGCAATGTATCAGATCACAGTGCAATAAATCTTATAATCAATAGCAAAGGAAGCTCCAAAAACCACAGAACTCATGGAGATTAAACAACACATTCCTGAATGATCAATGGGTTAAAGAAGAAATTAAGAAAGAAAAAAATATTCCTGAAACTAAACGAAAATAAGAATATAATGCAACAAAACCTCTGGGACACCTTAAAAGCAGTCCTAAGAGAAAAATTTATAGCTCTTAATGCCTACAATAAAAAATCAGAAAGAGCACATGTAAAAGATTTAAGAACACAATTCAAGACTCTCGATAGGCAAGAAAAATCAAACCCCAAAACTAGTAGACAAGAAGAAATAACAAAAATCAGAGGAGAAATTAATAAAATAGAAACAAAGAAGACAATACCAAAAAATCAATGACTCTATAATCTGGTCTTTGAAAGTCTAAACAAGATAGATAGACACTTGGCACAACTAACCAAAAGAAAGAGCAAATCCAAATCAACAAAACCAGAGATGAAATGGGAAACATCACAACTGACCCCCCAAAATAGAACATTGTAAGGGAATACCTCAAAAAACTTATGAAAACTTAAATGAAATGGATAGATTTCTAGAGTCATCAACACCACCAAAGTTAAACCAAGAATAGGTCAACAGCTTAAACAAAGGATGTAATTAAAACAGTAATACAAAACCTCCCAACTCAAAAAAGCCCAGGCCCAGATGGCTTTACTGCAGAATTCTATCAGACATTCAAAGAAGATCTACAATTAATAGTGCTCAAACTATTGAAAAAGATAGAAACAGGGGGAGAACTTAAAAACTCCTATAAAGCCAGCATCACTCTAATACCAAAACCAGGTAAAGGTACAACAAAGAAAGAAAACTATAGGCTTATAACCTTAATGAACAGAGATGCAAAGATACTCAACAAAATACAAACCACATACATATGCATATCACAAAGATCATTCACCATGATTAGGTAGTCTTTATTCCAGAAATTCAGGGATGGTTCAGCATACATAAATCAACAAATGTCATAAAACATATAAATGGATTTGAAGACAAAAATCACATGGTCATATCAATAGATGCAGGAAAAGAATTTTACAAAATGCATTTCACACAAAATTCATTTATGTCAAAATTTCTAGAAGGAATAGGTCTGGACAGAACATCCCTCAATATCATTAAAACTTTATATAACAAACCCACAGCCAGCATCATTTTAAATGGAGAAAAACTGGAAGCATTCCCATTAACCAGACAGGGTTGCCCTCTCTCACTCCTTTTCAATATAGTGCTTGAAACCCTTGCAAGAGCAGTAAGACAAGAGAAGGAAATTAAAGGGGCACTAATTGGAAAATATGTCAAATTATCCCTCTTTGCAAATGATATGTATTACACATAAGAGATCTAGAATATTCTACCAGAAAACTACTAGAAATTATTAATACTTTCAGTAAAATGACAGGTTACAAAATCAACTTACAAAAATCAGTAGCATTTCTATATAACAAAAATAAGCAATCAGAAATAGCATACAGGGAAACACTTCCATTCACATTAACTTCAAAAAAATAAAATACTTAAGAATAAATCTAACCCACAACATTAAAGATCTCTATGATGAAGATAGAGGAAGACACAAGGAAATGGAAAAAAAATCTATCATGCTCCTAGATTTATACAATCAATATTGTGAAAATGACCACCTCAATGTAATGCACCCCAAAATAACCACAACATTTTTCACAGAGCTAGAAAAAGTCATCCAAAAATTCATATGGAACCACAAAATAGCCCAGATAGCCAAAACAATTTGGAGCAAGAAGAACAATGCTGGGGGAATCACCATACCAGATCCTAGCTTATATTACAGAGCTGTAATTATAAAAACATCACAGTACTAGCATAAAAATAGACATGTAGATCAATGGAACAGAATAGAAGGCCCAAATATCAGTACATACAATTTCAGCCACTTGATATTTGAGAAAAGTGCCAAGAATATACAATGGGAAAAGAACAATATCTTCAACAAATGTTGCTGGCCGAACTGGATCACCACCTGTAAAAGAATGAAATTGGATCCTTATCTTTCTCCCTGCACAAAATTCAACTCCAAGCAGATCAAAGATCTCAATATAAAGTCTGAAACTCTGAAACTGCTAGAAGAACACATAGGCTGTATCCTCTAAGATGTAGGCATAGGAAAAGACTTTCTTTTTTTTACTTTTTTTTATTGATGTTTTGTGTATTTCATACATCATTTCTCAATTCAGTTCAGGCATATTCCCCCTTTCCTTTCCCCCCACCCCACCCCACTCCAGACAATGCAGTCTGCTATAACTGTCCTGTATCTTTCTCTCAGTCTTCTTTTTTATGCTTAGGAATTCACATTTTCCTCCATTAATTTTATTAATCTAAAATATGGATACATATCACCCATTTACAGTAATTACAGAGTTTGAGAATAACTGGAAAGAACTTTCTTAATGGGACATCTGCTGCTCAGGCATTAAGGTCAACAATCAGTAAGTGGGACCTCATTAAACTACAAAGCTTCTTTACAGCTAAAGAAACAACCAAGGAAGAGAAGAGGAAACCAACTGAGTGGGAGAAAATCTTGACCAGCTATACTTTGGACAGAGGATTAAATCCAGAATATACAAAGCTCTCAAGAAACAAAGTAGCAAACAGTAAATAACCCAATAAAAAGATATGAACAGAGAATTCTCAAATGAAATGAAAATGGCTAAGAAACACCTTAAAAACTGCTCAACATCCTTAGGAACTCGAGAAATGCAGATAAAAACCACTTTAATTTTCCATCTTACCCTAGTCAGACTAGCTAGGATCGCACAAGATGCTGGCAAGGAGAAAGGGGAACACTCATTCACTGTTGGTGGGAATGCAGACTAGTAAAGCCACTACGGAAGGCAGTGTGAGGAACTCTCAAAAGACTAAAAATGAACCTACCATACGACCCAGGACCCAGTTTTACCACTCCTTCGGGTTCATCATATGGTAAAGATCCCTGTTCATCCATGTTTGTTGCTGCTCTCTTCACAATAGCAAAGAAATGGAAACAACCTAAATGTCCCACAACTATTGAATGGATAATGAGAATGTAGTACATCTACACAATGGAGTACTACTCAGCAGTAAGAAAAGATGAAATGAAATTCACAGGTAAATGGATGGAACTAGAGAATGTTATTCCGAGTGAAGTAACACAAAGACAAGAAACCAGGCAATGCATGTTCTTCCTCATTTGTGGATTTTTATCACCAATCCCCTTTAGTTGAGTATATATCCTAATATAACACCAGAAGCCGAGAAATTGGAAAAGGATACATGGAAGTGAAGGAAAAATCCCCAAACACGGGGACAATAGGAACAGATGTTACTAGAGGGGAGGTCGGTAGGGTGGGAGTGTTCATTTGGGAAAGGAGAAGGGGAAAGTGGAAATAAAAGTGGGTATGATGGGAGGTGGGGGAGGTCAGGAGAAGGGGAGGGGGAGGATGATGGGAGTGCTGGGGCTGAAGAAGGAGAACAGGGGTGGTAAGGTGAGAAGAAAGAACAGAGATGATTGGAGTTTGAGGGGCTGAGAAACCTAGAGTGTAATGTGATGCCCTCAAGACCCCATGATGAATTCATATGCACTGTCTGAGCATTAGTTCATGATTTGTTGTAGCTGTATGGCAGGGAACACTGTGCAAGACAGAGGATACCTCCCTTTGAATGGATGGCAAGTGTGTTCTAAGAGATTCTCAAAACAAACAGGCTATCTCCAAAGCTTCTTATTATATACCAGAAATAGAGGATGAGGCTCTACTGTTCAGAGCAGGACATGCTTCAGGAGTGAGACTTAGATTAATTGAACAAGAACTGACCTGCAACTTTTCCATCTGACGTTAAGCACTCATAATGCTAGACAATGTGCACACTGCTACAAGAGAGGGCCGATCAATTGTACAACTCAGTACCAAATTCTAAGAACTATGATGAGCTTCCCAGCAAACTACCTCTGTTGGGGCAATGGAGGCAGTGTTGTCTAATTGGACATGGAACCCTCTTAATAGGAGTGAACCCATGAGAGCCACTATAAACCCAGGCAAATGTACAGGGCTGGAGAGAACATAGAGCCTAGAGAAAAGGCTATCAGGGTCATATCTCTAGACAAATGAAATTTCTTACCATGTACTAACTATGGAATTGTGTATTTACAGGCAAGTATATCATATGGCACTCATCAAAAACGCTACTCTGTGCAAACGATGAAGGCCACTGCAGAATCCAACAACTGGTCAGATACAGAACATACACATCTGAAAAATTTCCATTCATAAAAGACACATCTCCGATTGAACCTCTACATACAGAATGGGGCAGAGAGAAAATGAGTGTGTCCCTCAGTTCCCACCTAATTCTTCTGTACACAATAGGGAGTGATGCAAACAGAAGGCCACAACTAGTCGACCTCCAAAGAATGGGAGCCCCCAGAGTGTGCATCCCTGGATGGAGCACCAATATTAAACTTCATTTACCCATGGCTCAGGGATAATTGCTCAAGAGGAGGCTGAAAGATTGTAAGATCTAGGGCTGATGCATGAACATAGAGAAGCAGTGACTTACAATTGACTTTAAGCTTTCACATGTAAACCTGTGGTGATGTAGGCATCAGAGACAGGACCCATGCCAACTGGGATAAGTTCTCAAGGGGGAAGCAAGAGAAATGGGTGGGAGATTTAACCTGGACTGAAAACTATAGGAGACTGAGTACTGTTGGGTGATGTAGAGTATGCTTTGCCTCAGATTCCTAGATATGCTGACTAGAGTGCAGTGGATTTATTTGCACAGAAGGATCTCTGGGTTTGGGAACTTAACTGGATAGGGTTTAGTTTGGATATTGGGATTCATGAGTTCTGATGGAGGTTTGGGACATGGAGGGGACTGGGTTTGGTTGAGAACCATTGTATAAGATGTACTGATACCTAAAGTAAAATAAAATAAAATGAAATAAAATAAAATAAAATAGAATAAATTTCTCAACTAGATAAACTTATTAGCATGTGAAGTAGCCCAGGGGCACATGTATACACACACACACACACACACACACACGTGTGTGTGTGTGTTAATTTTCACTCCTCATTTCCCCTGCTTTTCCCTGTGAAACCCTTCCTTTTCTCAACAAGCAATTCTACTACTTTCTTTTCTGTGTGTGCACATTCAAACCTCTGAGTTTAATTCAGGTTGCATGCATGAGCATGGTAGGAGGTTGTTTGACAGAGTATGGGTGACTTATTGGTAGGAAGCTTTCTTTTTATGGTGAACAGTGTCCATGCGGCCCTGCTAAGGGGAATGGGAGCACAGTGCCTGCTTTGCAGACACTGTGGGGAGCTGACCCCTTGGCTCAGAAGCCAGCTGGCTACTTCTCATAGCCCAGCCTGAGTGTACTTCCAACTCAGGCCTTAGCCAAGACCAATAAGACATGTGTTCCACTCTTGGCCATGACTTCCCACCTGCCCAGAGACTGCTGAACCCTGGACAGGAATTTCAGGCTGATGGCTGTTGGCCTCCCTTCAGCCAATGTCCACTCACAACACCAGTTACCCAGACCAGTGGTCTGCAAGGGGAATGGTTTTCCAACCCACCGGCCACCTGAATGAAATGTAGGCCTACCTTAGCCTGTATGTGCACAATAATTAATAAAATATAATGGCTGGCAATTCCGTGATGATGTTACTATGAAATTCAAATTAATTCCTTGCTACAGCTTGCTTTTATAAACCAAATGACGTCAGTTCCCAGAGCCAATCATAAGTCCCCCAACTCCATGCCAGTGCATACCATTGCCCCACCCAGCATCATGTACCTAGGCCACTTGCTTGCTCCTTCTTGGGGCTGGGTCAGACCCTTGGCCACACAGTGCCCTGAGGTGTGCTAGCTGGAAACTAGCCTGCAATTTAAGCGGGATTTTCCCACACTTATCAGTGCCTAAGTCATTGAAGAAAGTGATACTCCTTCAGCCACCCACCATCAATGGCCAAAAGTCCCTGAGAAAGGCATGAGGGCTCAGGATATGAATTGATATTCATTTAATACTTTTTTAAAAAACTTTTCTTCATGTATTGAAATTGAATCTAAATTACTTTAAGTCACTATTATGGATGATTAATTTTGTCCCAAAGCATCCTAATATGTTAGCTAATATAATGATTTAGGAAGTTTTAACTTACATGAAATGAGACTGCCTCTCAGAAATGATAATGGTGCACCAAAGAGAGGAAGGAGTCAAGTCAGCCAGAAGAGAGATGAGAAGCAGGGAAAAGAAACATGATTTCCTGTCTTCTAAAGGACATACCTGCTGTCATGAAATTCATTCAGCATCACCTTGGATGGAATCCTATGTGCTTCTTCTAGAAGAACTTCAGAAAATATTGCACAAATAAAATCTAACAGAATCGTCTATTGTGCGGTGAATCAGTTATACTTTTGTAGTCTTTATTGTAAACCCTGGAAAACAATGACAATATCTATTGTTCAATTTCTGAAGCATTCCTTTCAGTATTCACATATGAAGAATTATGGAACAAAGGTGAATTTAAGTAATACAAAGAACACCTTAAAGCCATCTGTGGTGGCACATACCTTTAATTCGGCATTCAGTTGGCAGAGGCAAGTGGATCTCTGTGAGTTGAAGGCAGCTTAATCTTCATGGTTAGTTCCAGGCCAGCCAGGGCTGTATAATAAGGCCCTGTCTCAAAAATTAAAAAAAAAAGAATGCTTTGTTTGCGAGAAATGTTAAAATGGAAACGATTTTGAAGAGGCATCCACATAGGAAAATGGATAAAATAAAAGATAAAATCCATTTGGTTTTCTGCTTTTCGAGAGTGAAGAACTATTTCTGAAAAATGCCTGGGGAGGGTTTTACAAATTATATAAAATTGTAGGATACATAAATTTCCAAAATAAATGAATAATAAAAATAAATGTAACAAATTTTTCGTTATAGCTTAAATTTTTAATGGGACATAAGAATGTCAGAATTACATTATATGAAGCCATACAATTTAAGTAAGAAAAGTTTATAACACTGTTTTAGTCATTGGGATGTAATTTAATTTACTGAAATTTCCTTTCTACAATTGAATTTCACATATAATCCAAACTTAGCATAAATTGTTTTCAAAAAAAGTGCTGAGTTTCTCTGTTCATTTAGCACATGCTAATTTGATTTAAACCAAGCAGCACTTGAACTCAGACCTTTATTGTTTTGAAAACTTATGGGATAAGGGTGATTGATAGATTCTGGGGAATATTACTAACTTTTTCTAAAACAACTCTTTATTGCAAATGAATAGCCAAATTACTGGTGAAACAAATTATTTTAAGAGGAATTAATGTTTAATGCACAGTCTTGTGAGGTACAAATGAGGGAAAGGAAAGGGGAATATGTCTGAACTGAACTGAGAAATGATGTCTGAAATACACCAAACATCAATTAAAGCATTATTAAAAAAAAACAACAAATCTCTGGGTATATAGTTCCACAGGAAAATAACTTATGTTGTAAATATAACCAGAAATCAGCAACATTTCAACAATAGGCAACCTTGTGATGCTTTAGAACCTGTTAAATTAGTGGCAGACAGGGAAGAGGCATTTGGGAAGAGAGAAGGAAGAAGAAAAGCAGCACTGGGGGTACAGAAAGGAAGGAGAAGGAGAAACAAACCGATCTGAGGAAATTTGTTATCTTTAGTTTTACTGTGACTAGACTTGTTCAAGGTTAGAACTGAACATTTGTGGTTATGAGTTATGATATGATCAGATTTCTCTTGAGTCCAGCTAATCACAATAGAGGTTTTTTTCGGGGGGTAGATATACAACTTTTAAATTTCGTTGGTGGGAAAGGGGCAAGGTCACAGTATTTCACACACATCATAAATGTAAGCTTGGTTTTTGTTATGCTGGCTAGTGAACATAAGTGACGTTTTAGTCACTGTAGTGTCCGCAATGGCATGGCGTGCACCAGAAACTCTCACTTCAGTGCAATTTTTATTTGGAGAACTCAAGAGATAAGGTGATACTTTTGTCATCATTCACATAGAAAAGAGCGAAATAAGAATCACTGTCCTTCTAAGCATCAGAAACCTACACACCAGTTTTCTGGCTTCTGCCTGTTTCTCAAAAAGAGGCCAAAGAAACACTTGCTTGATATGACAGAAACACAAACTGGATTTTCATTGGAAGTGTTGAAAAATGCCATCCTTTGCATTAATTATTCACAATATCCTTATGGGTTTTATGTACATGGTTTGATTTTAAAATAGCAGGAGCAGACTGCAACACTGGTGCATGTTCAAAGAATTAAAACTACTGTACATTCAACCTGGTATGAGTTGAAATTGCTTCTCCAGTACATACCACTGAGGAGAAATTCAATTGATGTGTGCTAAAAATACATCTATGCATCTCAAATTTATATGACCATATAGTTTTGATATTTAGTTCCATATTTCTGGATATGATTCTTATACTGCATATGGAAAATTCTTTTTTTTTTTTTTTGGTCTTTTTGAGACAGGGTCTCCCTGTAGCCCCAGCTGGCAGGGAACTGGTTCTGTAGACCAGGCTGGCCATGAACTCACAAAGATCTGCCTGCCTCTGCTTCCCAAGTGCTAGGATTAAAGGTGAGCTCCACCACGTCTGAAAAGAAAAATTCTTTTTCTTCTATTTCCAATTGTTAGCATTACTTAAGGAATTCCCATTGTTGAAGATATGAATTTTACCTTCTATCATTTGTGTAGACATATTATAAATGTGAATAACAGTTCACTCAGAGTTCCTTAATTTTTTCTTAATATTATGTTCAGGTCCAAAATACTACAAAACTTTTAGTTGTTGTGTTTTCATATGTATGTCAACTGACAATTTTCTGTTTATTTTTTATTTATTTATTTTTCTATTACTTCTTTATTTTTTTTCATTTTTTAACAATAAGTAATAATTTATGAGTACAAGCATCCTTCATGTAAAACCAATTTGCAGGCAGTTGTGCCCAAACCCACACTGACCAAGGGTCCCACCATCCAGCTGGGTGGGGGTGCTTGTATGTTCAATCAAGTTGATCAAATAAGTGTCCAGACTATATTGCTGTAGTTTCACCATTCACCCTAATCTCAGCCCTTACATTATACCATGCCCCCTCTTCTGCAGATTGTTTCCTAGGCTTAGAAAAGGGGCACAGGTGGGCGAGAAGTAAAACAGTCTACTCTCTGGAGCTGTTGTCTTGGACTCTGGTCAATTCTGGCTGTTTCCTTTCATGGGCTGACAGTTTGTCCAAGAATAACCTTTCAATCCTACTAATGAAGCACAAGCAATTAGATATATAGGTATTTAAACAGTACTAATAGTTATGGTAGGTTACTTTGGTATAGACACAGATGCTTGGATGGTATGTTAATCCATGAATTTTTTTTTCTGTTAAATGTGACAGGTTCTCACTGTGGCTTATTACATCTCCTAACCACTAGAGGATGTAAGCTTGTGGCATCAGCCATGTGTTATTCCTCCAAGGAGAGAGCTAATAGCCAATTAGATTTGGGATATATAGGCATATGGTTGCCACTGCTGCACAGTATTACCAGGCAGGTGAGGTGTAGCTGGTGCTGATGGAGTAGTCTTGCTTGACTCAAGGAGACCTATATTTGCTTTATTGGTTTAGTGGCCCTTGGTAACACTCTCTGGTTTTCCAGAGACCAACTGTACACTTGCAAGTGCAGTCTCAATACATCTTTCCCATGCTTACATCAAGTCTTCACCAGCAGGACCTTATCACCTCTTTTCTTGCAGGTATCCCAGTTTACAGGCAAGAAGCCTTTATCTTTTTTTGGGGGGGGTGCTTGGATCCCTTGGCCAACATCTCCTTGGTAGAATAATCCATTGCTGATATCAGAGCTCTCCTGTGTTAATATATCTTGCTTAAGTGTATAGCTTAAGGAGACTTTAGTATTATATTTGGATCTGAATAGAGAATAATCCTTTTCACCGTTCCTATGTCTATTAGTCAATTAAAGAAGGCAGTTTTGCCGGTGTTATAAGAGATTGCCTCTATAACAGGTGGCTCCAATTTACAGTTAGAGAATGACCTCATCATCATCATATTTCTCCTTGTTCTATGGGGGAGGTAAGAAAGTCTCTCATATTAAAACTTTGTGGCACCTAGAAGGTAAGTTTTGTTAGGACTCATTATAAATAGTTGTTACAAGTTTGTTGTAACAGAGGGGTTTGATGTCTGTAGCAGTCTGAGACTTTTCTTCCTTTCAATGTTCAGACGGGCCAACCTTTCTGCTGGCACTTCCTGGTACATCCTCCGCAATGCAAAGCTGTATCTTTTCTTTCTCAGCTGTTAAGTTGGTGACATTTTGACTTGTTGGAACATACAAATCTTTTCCTGTAGTTAGTTTTAAGAATTGAATTTCAAAGTTTTTGACAACAAGGATATATATATATATATATATA
>VZQC01005757.1:769152-954512 GCA_009823505.1 Rhizomys pruinosus
AAAGAAAAAAAAAAAAAAAAAAAAAAAGAACAACAACAGAAAGACTGCTTCAGAAAACTGACTGAAATGGTGAATCAGGAAGGGTGGGAGGGGCGGGAGAGGGACAAGGGTGGATATTCGATTAATGCATATTTAATTGACATGAGTTCAACAAGTATCCAGTTTTGCCCAGACTCTGTCTACAGGTTACATGGTGTTTTATGACTTAGTAAAAGTAAAGTAAATATGTATATGTTAAAAAACATTGTTTTAAAGGCTCTGATAAAAACGGTAATGCATCTGGGTTAGTTGGAGATATAAATTGCTGTTTTCCACATTTGTTTTACTTAAAATCTGTATAACAATAACTTTGGGATTGACACATACAAATGTTCTCTATAATTTTTCTGTTGTACAATATCACCTTGTAGCATTCTCTTTCACCTATAGGCTGGAGGAATGGCCTAGCAGTTTAGAGCGCTGCCTGCTCTTGCAGAGGACCCGGGTTCAATCCCCAGCACCCACATGGCAACTGAGAGCCGTCTGTAACTCCAATTCCAGGAGAACTCCAGTTCCAGGGGAGTCCGATACCCTCTTCTGATCTCCGCGGCATTGCACGAAATGGGTGCACTCGCATGCAGACAGTACATTCATACACATACAGAAATAAATAAAAAAAATTAATAAAAAAATCAAAACAAAATTAAGTTTGCTTCCCAAGTTAATCACATACAGTCACCCAAAACAGCATGGGTGAATTTGATGAAATCTGTGCCTTGATTCCACCCTATAGGTATGTATAATACAACTGCTTTTTTGGGGACTCATGCAAAAAACAAAAACCTAAAATGAAAAAGGGGGATACAGATAGATACAAAACGTTTTTGTCAAAAACCTTGCAATCCAAATCTTAAAACTAACTACAGGAAAAGATTTGTATGTTCCAATAGGTCAAAATGTCACCAACTTAAAGGCTGAGAGGGAAAAAAATACAGCTTTGCACTGAGTAGGATGTACCAGAAAGTGCCAGCAGAAAGGTTGGCCTATCTGAACATTGTAAAGAAGAAAAGCCTCAGATTGCTACAAACATCAAACCCCTCTGTGGATCCTACTTGTAACAACTATTTATAATGAGTCCTAACAAAACTTACCTTCTAGGTGCCACAAAGGTTTTAATAAGAGATTAGATTTTTATATCACAGTCTAGACCACAAGTATTACACTATTGCCTTCTATGAGCTGGATACACTGCTCAGTGGTTACACTGGCTGTTCTTGCAGAAGACCTGGGGTCAAATCACCCATGTGGTTAGCAACCACTTCTAACTCCAGATCCAGGGGAATTGGATGCCCTCTTCTGGCCTCTACAGGCACTGTGACAACGATGCACTTACATGCATGCAGGCATGAAACTCATACACATAAAATAAAAATAGAATAAAATTAAAAGAAAACCCTCTCATTAAATTCTTAAAATCTTTGTAGAGAAAAGTATATTTAAAGGTGAATAAAAGATTACAGAATAAGTACTTGCTTTTTGCATGAATAAGTAATAGTCGTTGTCTCTTCTGGAAGCATCCTAACAAATCTGTTTTTACTATTGAAATCTAGGTATGAGCTTGGCATTTAGCAACGACATGTTATAGCTGTGATTATTTTTCTCATACCTATATGCTATAAATTTCTAAATGGAGACCATAGGAATCATATGAGAAAAATGAGTTGCTAGAAATAGTACCACAGGAAAAATGTTAGTAGCTTCAGTTTACATCGTGTTCACCAGAGGTAGTGATTATTTTATAATGAAAAGATGTAAGAAGATCTGTAATGTCATCAGAGGTAAGAATAGCATCTTTATATGGCTGTATACAGGTATTTCATTTTTCACATGTATCTTAGTTTGAACACATATTTTTAGTTACCAGCCACTGTAGACATGTTTTAAAACTAATAAAAAGGCAATGCAGGAATCAGATATTATTTGAGATGCTTTACAAATAAATATTCAGAGCTAGTGAAATGGCTCAATGAGCAGAGGAGCTTGCCATCAGGCCTGGTAATCTGTTTTTTTTTTTTTTTTTTTTTTTTCTTTTCCTTTTTTGTTTTTAGACAGGGGCCCTAGCCACAACCTTATGGCGACTCATCTGTGCTAGACCAAAGCTGTGCTTCAATCTCATAAATATTTGCCTGCCTCTGCCTCCCCAGTGTTTGGATTAAAGGCAAAAGCCACCAAACCCTGTGTATGATGATCTGTATTTGATCCTTGGAACCTACAAAAGTAGTAGAGAAATGGCTCCTGAAAATCGTCTTATGACCTCCACATACATTCATACATAGATACACACATAAATACACACAAAAAATAAAAAAAAAAAAAAACCCACACACACACACACACACACACACACTAAAGTTAATATTTTTTAAATCCAAAACCAATCATAATGAACACATTAAACCTTCTTATTCGTTTTTATTTATCCATAGAAAATCAGGTCTGCACATAGAGAAGTTCAGGCCTCCTCCTTCCTTTTCCTCACATGCTGCTTTCACAACATTTATGGTTGAGAAAGAGAAAACTAACTTACAAAGGTAATACGTTAAAATCTCTGCATAGGAAATGGGGATAATAATCAGAAATTGCAATTGAGTGAAATTTAATCAATAGTAAAATCAAATATGATATTTTAAATTATTAGTGATACAGATAATTATAAAAATGGGAATCCAATTATAGGATAGTGTCAAGTCCATGGGAAGAGGAGATTGTACAGCATAAATACTGACATTTGACTTAGAATTAAGTTATGCTACAAGTATTTTTTTGGTCAAGCAATTTATCACCGGAACTCAGATGTTTTAATGGTTACCTAGTAAAAAACTTACATTAAAACCCATTGTGTAATTCTTCTAAGGGAGAGAAAGATCGTTTGTTCAGATGTATTGTGCTATTAATCTCATGTCCTTAAATCATATTATATATCATACTATCTATATTTATCTATAATAACTTGAAAATATATATATATATATATCTATATAATATAATATATATATTTTCATTCCTTGGTTCCTTCCATTCTCATAGATTTATCAGGAACCATGATGTGTATTTCTAGACCCTTGACTTTACCTGATCTGCTGGATTTTAACATGTGTATTACCTGTATGACAAATAAACCCTTTCTTACCCAAGCTACTTTTGGTCACAGTGTTTACCATAGCAACAGAAAAATAAATTAGGACCTCACTCAAATGATTATGGAGACTAACAAGTCTCATGATCTGATGTCTACAAGATGGAGAATCAACCTGTTATGTCCAGTCTAAATCCAAAGTCTTCCAAAAGGAGATGGGGTGAAGAGATCCTGGTTTGTGTCTTAGAGTTCGAAGTATAGGAACCTGAAATCTACTGTGTCCAAGTTTAGGAAACTGTACATGTCTGAAATTTAGAAGAGAGAAAACTATTGATTTCCTTTGTTATTTTGTTTTAGTCAAACTTTCAATGAATTGGATGTTGTCCAACCTTATTGACAAAGACAGATCATCACTCGCTCTGTCTATTGAATCAAATGATAAACTGTTCGAGAGACAGTTTTACAAGTATACCCCAATAAACATGTTACTTGGTACTCTGTGGATACACCTTAACCTGTCAAGTTTACACCTACTAAGCCACCTTTGCCTCCATCTGAGACAAGAGGAACCAAGTGACTGCTAGCTATCTGAGAAAGAGCAGCTGAGCATGGTGGCACATGCATTTAATCCAGCACTAGGGAGGCAGAAGCAGGCAGATCTCTGTGAGTTCAAGGCCAGCCTGGTCTACATAGAGATTTCCAGGACAGCTGGGGCTACTACAGGGGAACCTGTCTTGAAAAGACCAAAAAAAAAAAAAACCAAGAAACAAAGAGGCAGAGAGCTGTATGGGGCCTTTTGGGAAGGAAGAATGTTCTTATACTGGTAAAGAAAAAAAAAAAAGAAACACTTAACAAACAAAGGGAATATCAGTACATGGCATTTTTATTAAAACAACAAAAAAAAGTCCTGTCAGAACTTCCTAGCAATCCTTAGCTACCACAGGAATAGTCTAAAAGTAGATAGACCCCCCAAAAAATCAAAGATGGTAGTTTAAATTTTCTCATAAGTTCCTTAGATTTCCACCAACTAATATAAGAGAGATGGTTAATTTTCATTCTCAACTGAGAATGATTAAGGGAGGTCTAGAGAACTGGTAAATGTGGTGGAACACCATCTTCTAAGTGTAACAGTCACTACCATCTTCATCAGAACCTCTGTAGCTATTTGGAAGATAGCTTCAAGATCAGGCCTGTTGCCATTTCCTCATAGAATGGGGTCACTAGGAGCTCCTCTGAGATTCTAGCCCTTCCCTCATATACCTTTTGCCAAGCTGTATGCAATTCTGCCTAAGTTGTATGTGGTCTTGAGAAGTGACAGAATATAGAGTATGAAAGGTTTCCTGAAAGCAGAACTGTATTTACACAGCCATGGAGAAGCCGTCATCAGAGATGTGGCTCCTTTAGAGTCAGCTACATTCTATAAGTAGCTCAGAATCCATCTGTTAAGCAATCTTAGTAAACTTACCAGTTCATAATTACTGACACTCATTGGACTTTTGTGGAATCATATGTTGGTCTGTACTTGGTGCCCTATCTGAAAGGAGTAGACATTTGTTTTCTTCTCCCCAGGAAAGGTTAAAATGATACATTTGAACATGTCTGTGGTGGTACTTATAGAAAATATTGGCACATGGATCAAGGCAGATCTGAGTGTGGGTGATAACATCCAACAGGCTGGAAGCTGGGCAGAATGGAGAAGCAGAAGGAGAAGCTAGTTCTGCCTCCCCTGCTATCCTTAGCTGGTGTGGACACCAGGCTTTTTGTTATTCACTCTTTTAATGAAGCACAGGGTTTCTTCTGGGGCACCTTAGCCTTTAGTTTTGGGTTGGGAATGCATCATGGGCATTTTTTTTCTCATTTTGAGGTTTCTGACTTCATGGACTCTGCAGTTACCAATTGCCCTGGCTCTCCATTCTGAAGACAACCTTGAAGGAGTAGTCAGTCTCAGTGACATCTGAACCCATCTAATCATTTCCCTTGTACACTCATTCAATTCTGTTTCTCTGTTGAGTTCTACCTAATACAATTGGAAACTGAAAGTAGAAATTAAGTCATTATGAAAAAACATTTCTACTTCTTGGACATTAAAATCTTTTTCCCCATTGTCCAAACCCCTTCCTGAGCCACAAGATCCCTGGATATGGGCAAGTTCCTTTTGTGTTTGCCATTATAAAATCAGAAACTTCAAGGTAAATGACAGAAACATGCATGAGAGTCATTGAAAAATGGAATCAATGCTAGCACTGGATGGGGGGAGCAGGGTGATGTTTGAGAGGTCAGAGAACACTTAGCATTTATAAGCTGTTCTACGTATGTATTTCTAAATCCTTTAACTATGACTGTAAATCCTCATTTATCTTGGAAACATATGTATTGATCCCTACCACTATTATTAATTTTATATTCAAAGTACCATATGGGGAAAATGTCATTAAAACATTAAACATGGAGTCTGGAGTGATCTCAGTAGCTAAGAGCATTGGCCATTCTTATAGGAGACCAGGGTCCAAATCCCAGTACCCACATGGCAGCTAACAATCCTCCAGTTCCAGGGGATCCAACACCCTCTTCTATCCTTTGCAAACACTGCACCAAACAAGTGCACTTACATACATGCAGACATTATACATATAAAAGAAAACAAAATTAAACATGTATTCTCTCTCTCTCTCTGACACACACACACATACACACAGACACAGTCACAGACACACACACACACACATACACAGACACACACACACACACACACACACACACACACACACATACACTTTCTGATACAGGATATTACAATTCATTATGTATCCCAAGAAGTCACATTAATTCTCTAAACTGGACTCGAGAGTGTTAGGATTACAGGGGTAAGTCAACATATCCCATGTAGTCTAGTAATGTAATTCACAGTTTAGGTGTCAAAGAATATGCAAAACATCTTGAGAAAACCAACAAATGTGCAATTTGATGGGTGTCAGACACCTAGGTAATCATTTATGCACAGGCACTAGCACTATGTTGATACATACACTAACTCAATTCTGGAAACAGACAATTACAGTGTATGCATTTGCTCCTTACTGAATCTGAGCTAGGGAAATATAATTTCAGCAGAAGATTAAACTCTATCTGAAATACCATCATGTTCCCAATAAAAATTGAGCAAATTTCACAGTCTGAAAAGAGCCCAGTGTCACAGAAAACTAGTAATCTAATAACCAGGAGCTTGCAGGAATCCAATAAAATAATTCCTTGTTATAGTCATTGTGTACCTGACTTCATGGTTACTCTTTCTTTACCTCTTACATGAGAGAAAATGAAAATTATAACTTTCTGTTTAAAATATTCAGAAATAAAAATAACTCAGCTGCTTTGAACAAACTTCTCCCCAACTTGAAAACATTATATATTTATATTGTTCTCTACAAAATGAAGAAGGATAACTCCGAAACAGGGGCAAAGCAAACAAATAAAAGAGAGGAAGTAATCACACACCATATTACAACTTCCTATATGATGTTAGATTACTGTGGGAGAGCCGGCTGGTGAAATTATTGGTCTTTCGCTCTTTCTCTGCTACTTTCAAATATGGTTTGTGCCTCTAGGGAAATGAGTTTGAATGTCTCATCTCATTCCTAGAAGCAACAAATCTCAGAAAAAAAAATTTGGTTCAATTCTCAGAAGAAGTTTGTGCTGAATACGAAACTGTGGAGGCCGCAGTGTGTAGAAGAGTTGGCTCACATCTTACCTCAAGGTCTGGTGGGGCCCAGGTCTGGATCTTTCTGGAAGAATTAATTGGCTCCTTGGAGCCTCTGACACTCTGCCTGGATTTCCTGGGCAACTCTCTCTTCAGCTCCTCTGATATATGCCCATTTGGTGGTATAGCTTTTCTTAGTGAGCTTCCTTCCTTGTAAAGAATTAGTGATATTTTACTAAATAAAATAAGACTGAGGGATGGGTGCTAAGAAAAAAACAATGTTTGTGTGAGCCTTGAGCAGAGGTGGGTTGCCTCTCCTCCACCTTCCCAGCGGGTGGACCCTGTCAATTTGAGCATTTCCAGCTTAATTCTTCCTACACATATCTAGCAATATTTTAGCAATCTCATGCTGCTGTTCATTTAAATAAGTCTATGCAAAGCATCCTTACGAAATAAGATACTAGACCTCTTGGCTCAATTTTCAGCTGAACAAAAATAACTTTTCTAGGTAAGCAGATTCAGATAGAAGCCAGCCTCCTCACCCTGTAGCCATCACTCTATCAGGATTGACACTGTGATACAAACTAGTAATATTTACTCATCACAACTTAAATAAAAATGCATAATAATAGTTATACAACCCATATATTCTGTGAAACCAAATATATCTACTAATGGCATATATGTACTCAAATTAATAAAACAAATTAGATACTGAGACATGTTTATGTGTTTGGAAGCTGAGGTCTCAAGCATCGGGTTAGAATTAGGGACATTGTTTAGCTGGGGACTTGAATGTCTGGGAAAGTTTGTTCCCTTAATTTTATTACAATTGTAAAATAAAACAAGACCACACAATAATGATATTTATTTCCATGTATTATATAATTAAATTGTTTCTGAATACTAGATCCCCAAAGGTAAACAGTTAATTATTTAAAATGCAAAACCACATTTTTGTTAACAGAACATTTCACATAAGTGAAATATGAGCTGAACATTTAAAATGCATAAAATATTTGAGACATTCTATCAAGACAGTCAAATTTGAGACTTGCCACCATCCATATTCTTCATTTCTCTCCCCAATCCCCAATAAACCGTGGCTCCCTCTTAACAAGGAAACAACTTTAGATATACTGATGTGTGGTGTGTGTTGTTTTATTTTTTCTCAGAAATGACTGTGTTAATCTTATATAAGAGGAAAATCTGTTTTATGTTCCCTCTCTAGCACACAGATACAAACAAGCATTCTAGTACCACTTATAAAGACCTTAATAAAACTTTTGTGTTTTAATATTTCCAGTATTTCTGAGTCATTGAATTCCATTTGCATTTTGCTGGTAAACATAAGTAGAATAGTTTAGGCCCCTTGCCTATTTATATAGGACATAGTGCCAAGGCTAGCCTTGACCTTGATCTTCCTCCCAGAAGATTTTGCTTTCTCTTCTACACTCTGCTGAGAGGTTGGAAAAGATCTCAGCGAGGCCAGCATCCCTTGAAAGCTCCTCCTTTTCTATTAACCAGATCTTATTCTGTGGTCTTCTGCTGTCACAATATTGCTGACAGAGTATTTTATAAATTAGTTTGATTTGTTCTCCATTCCTGAGGACAGAAAGCCTAATATCAAAGTTCTGGCAACTGGCAAGAGTCTTCTTCCTGCACTGTAACATGGCAGAGGGCACCACAAGGGGCGAGCACATAAGAGCATGCGAGTTGGTGTCTCTCCTTCTTCTTATAAAGCCATTAATCCCATCAAGAATACCTAGCTCTCAGGATCCAACCTAACCATAATTACAACCCATTTTCAAAGTCCATCAACATGAATGTGGAGGCTACATTTCAAAATGTAAAATTTGGAGACACCTTCAAACAATAATAATTTAATTCCTCCTAGCCGTTCTTTCATGGTAATAAATAAAACCCTTCAGGGTCATCCAAGGATGGGAAGTTTTATAATAATCTGCTCAAAAATATTGAAATAACCTAATGCTCCAGGCATCATAACCTCATTCTATCTAGGACTGATCTAGAGTGGCAGCAGGGTGTAACAGGCTGGATGAATGGAAGCCCGTTCTGGAGACACGATGCTTGCAGCAATGATGAGCACAAAGGCTGTGATTAGCTCTACTAAGCCGGGGTGATGTAGGCAGCCTAACATGACTCCCCACCCCAAGGATTTGGAGGATACGTCTGTATACCTATAAGAAAAACACTGTGTGAAGAGCAGAACTTTCAATTGTTCTATGCACTAGTCTGCCTTCCTCAGAGAAGATGCTACATACATAAAGGAAAAGATATTTTGTGAAAGTATCTTTGAACTAAGGGGTGGTGAGTTTGGTTCCACAAGAGACTTTCTTTGTCAAATACTGTTACAGGTCTGCAACTTGACAGTCCTACTGACACATTGCATCCTGATTTTTCTGAGTAGACACAAAAAGTGAGTTTTTAGGAGACTGGTGTTAAGTCTCCTTAACATCATCAACCCTCCTCCTGAAGGCTTTTAGGACCACTTTCATGCCTTTCACACAGAGCACACTCTGCTAACTGCATTCCTGCTGTTGTCCATTTCGCGGACTTGGAGGAGTGGAGTCAGGTTGTCAGAATCTAGGAGGAATGGTCAGGGCACTTGCTGTCAGTGTCTTCATACACCCATAATGAGAGTTTAGCAAAGAGAAGTTCTTCTATGATGACAGATGGCTTCACATCTCATCACTTTATCTGTAAACAAGTAGAATTGTTAAAATGGCAGATGAATCACCTAAGTTGGACTTTTACTCATCAAATATGCAGAGAGAGCACCAAAACTATTAATAATATTCAAATAATAGGAAACATAATAGACAAAACACTTAGGCTAATTAATTTATCTACCTACATCTAAACTTTCACCTCTCTGTGTAGCATCTCTAAACTTTCTTACATTCCACAGCCTTAAACCTCTGTAATATGTTTGTGTTATTCAGTTTCCTGGGGTTTAATTGGCCCACGTTTCTGGAGCTACAACAGCATTGCTTTGTGTCTTCCTGCTCTGCTGAGGCCACATGATCTTTTTATCACAGTGGTTGGTGTGCAGTCAGGAAAAAAGACCACATAATGATGCAGAAGTCAAGGTCATGGCTTATAGCCAGGCAAGCTCTTTTTCTAAATATCAGTTTGGGGAACCGATTTACTGTATAGAACTGTCATTAGCCTGTCTCATGTGACAATGCACTTCCTTCTTTTCCTTCTCTTCTTCTTTTTCTACTTTGGAGAGTGAACCAGAGTCTTCTACATGTGTGTTAGGCAAGTGCTATATAACTACTGCATCTTCAGCCCTAGGCTCAGCTTCTTAAAGAAGCTTTACACTGTCACATTAGATTCCAAGCTTTCAAAGAACATGAACCTCTGGGGGAAGAAGCCATTTCCAAACTATAGCAGCATTATCCTGGAATGGAGCCACAGTGTTCAAATTTGAGTCTTGACTTATTGATCCCAGAGGTGGGATGCTTGACTACTCTTAGTGAACCCTGCTGGGACGAGGCCAGGTGGCAGATGCCTGACGCCATTGAATCTTTAAGTCCATGTCAGGGTCCATCAAGAAGACCTCATTGTCTCTTCTTGCTCAGTGGCAATGAATGATTGCAGTGATCTTATGCTTGACTATCACATCTTGGTGTACAACTAGGTGACCTGGAAATGCCTGCTGTGGCATCATTTCCAGCTTCTAGGTAGTCTTGGACTGTCCCTTGTAATTTTTTTGGCTTATTCTTTTTAAATTTTCTCTTTCTTTTCACAGATTTGTCAGATTTTTAGTTTCCTCCTCTTCAAATCATGCTCTTTCCTTTCTTTACCCCTTTTAAATAAATTCCCCCCTAAATGCTTCTCTTACATCTAATTCTGTCTTGCAGACTGTGAACTGATGCATTCACAAGGAGACATTGGCTGGACTCTGTTACTGATACTGTTTACATTCATGGGGCTCCATGAGACTGAAGATCCTGGGCCATTATGTTAGTTTACATCGGATGATGTGACACCACAATATATTAAGTAGCTTAAATAATAGAAATTTATTCCCTCACAGTTTGGGATATTCAAGCTCAGGGTAACAGCTAGGATTCTAGTTTATTTTCTTCCTTGTATGTACATAAGTACTCTCTTTCATATCCTTTTATGGTCTTTCCTCTGTTCCTCTGTGTGTGTGTGTGTGTGTGTGTGCGTGTGTGTGTGTGTGTGTGTGCGTGTGTGTGTGTGTGTGTGTGTTTTCACAAAACTTAAGTTATTATATATTTATTTTCTTTGTTAGCTTTATTTTATGTGTATGAGTGCATTGCTTACATGTACATAAGTGCACCTGTCTCCTTAATGCTGTGGAGGCCAGAAGAAGGTGTTGGATCTCCTGGAACTGGAGTTATATGTTGTTCGCTTCTGTTTAGATGCTGGGAACTGAACCTGAGTCATCTTAACCACCGAGCCATCGCTACAGCCCCTTTCTTTTCTTATAAGAGCACCAGTTTTATTATATTTGGGTCTTAGTCTACAGTAACTTATAATCATATTGCCACAGTAAAAAGCCTGTCCCCAAATGCTGTCACATTGAGGAAGAAGACTTCAACATAGGATACTTAGTATCATGTAACTGTAACTCTAATTGAGTTGAATTGAAACATAGCCTCCCTTAGTAAATTTCACTGTTTGGGGCCTCAATAAAATAATAGAGTTGTTTGAAGTAATAACCTCTGAGCACTGAAATTCATGTTGTATGAAATGCACAAACTTCAATAAAAATAATAATAACAAATAAAAAAAACATTGTTCTTGAATTCAGATTTTTAGATGAGAAGTCATATGGTTATCAACTCCATATTGTTCTTTTATTCAGAACTGAATATGGAAGAATATGAACCAATACCCAACATTGATTTCTCAGCATTTCCAAACACATCTCCTTCTTAAATTGCAGTGGACCAGTATGGATTTCTTAGTGGAGAGATTTTCTTTTTTTAAATCCATCCATCATTCGTTCTGATTGATTACACAGTTGTGTAATTGGCTGTTAGAAGCTAATTGTGTATCTCTGTGGTGTGTGTGTTTGTGTGTGTTTGTGTGTCAAACTTGTTACCCATACTGTCTCATAAAACAATTCTAATAGGTCCTCAAAGGGAAAGAGATGGCAAGTATTAGTGCAGGTATATGTCTGAGCTGGTTACCAAATGCCACATTCTTGTTGAGACTGCAGGTAGCTAGATATGCGTTCAGCATGAAGTAGAAACTCTGCAAGTGGTTATTGAATGAATAGAAAATGAATGATGAGTGAACTATAGTGGGCGTTATTAGATTTTAGACAAAAACAAAGAGAAACCCAGGCTCTTAAATATGAGGCTACCACAACATTTAATGCATATACATTGCTTGCTCTTCCATCTCTGGTACAATTAGATGATGTCTTTCTTGTCAGTTTAAGTTTATGAATTTGTCTGGATTTGTTAAGTATATGAATATTAAAAAATAATAAGCAATTAGAAGTGTTTTGTGGTTCAAACTGTCTACTTCACCGTTTTGTTACTTGTTTCCATAATAAATATGCAAAATATAAAATCTCAGTAAAGTGTCTATTAGTTAATGTACCCTTCAAGAAATTACATTTGTGAGTCTTTAAACATAAATTCTATATCAATGCACATTCTTGCAATACATATACTATGAGAATTATAGCATTTAATGCTACATAATGTATCTTGAAATAAAGAGTGGCAAAATCATGAATCTTTTTATTACTTTTGTAACTGCTTATATTTTAGATGAAAAGCAATATTGAGTGAAAGGGAATGTGATATAGCTTTTAGAAATAGTTGAATCCACTGCTGAGAGTGGGCTCCATGCCCTTCGTGTGGGAGATCAATCACAGAAAATAGTTCAAGTAAAGAAAGACTCAGAAAATAAGTACTCTTCTTTTAAAACTGCATCTGAAGAGAGCTGCTGATTTAGATACAGGGATAACCCACCCCAAATGCTCTCTTCTCATTGGGAGCACCAGGAAAAGCTGTCTCCAACAGGAATAATGCCGAGAGAAAGAGAGTAAACGAAACTATTCCTAATGTGCTTTGGTATTGTAAACATACATGCATTATATTCAAACACTCAGGCTAACTTACTTACTGCACAAGCCAATTAGATCATCTCCAATCACATGTGGAAAGAGCTCAGGCTAATCTAATCAGCTCAGGGATGCTCCATTTATTATTGCTTTGGATGTCTTTATGATATTACTAACTGATCTGTAAACATGCTCTCCAGTGAGCAAAGCTGCTTTTAGGCACAGAAGTTCACTAGATTATAGTTTGGGGGGAAATGCACTCTTTTATCATGATTCTCAGATTTGGAAAAAAGCTCCTCAAATAAGAACATTGCTTCCTCCTGCAACACATAATAGACACTTACTCTTAACCAGGGTTCAAGCTTTGCTTTTCAGATGCATTGAACTTTTCTGGACATTTGAGAAATTTGTACATGATTCCTAAAAGATGGGAAGCTGTTTATAAGAATGTGAAATATATTTAGTTTCAATTGCTTCTGCAAGTAGCATAGGCCACCACACAGAACCCCTGGTCTCCTCCAGCTGGCTAAGTTGGAGGTGAGGTCAGACCTACCATTCACAATAATTTCAAAGCCCACACTTGTGGGTACCACCCTCGGAGGTATCACTAAGCTCCTGTATCTCTTTTGAATACAAGATAGAACAGGAGACTATTAGTCACCCACGCCCCATAGAGAGATGCTGTGTGACTCCTCATCAATGTTGCTATTGTTGCGTTCTTCTTGTAACTCCCAAGCCTTTCTGAGACCTTAGGAAAATCTCATAGAAAGTAAAATATCTAAGTATACAGATGGTCTCTGGAATGCCAGAGAGTGTTACCAAAGGCCACTAAAGCAAATATAGGTCTCCTTGAGTCAAGCAAGACTCTTCCGTCAGCACCAGCTACACCTCATCTGCCTGGAAATACTGTGCAGCAGTGGCAGCCATATGTCTGTATATCCCAAATCTAATTGGCTATTAGCTCTCTCCTTGGAGGAATAACCCACGGCTGATGCCACAAGCTTACATCCTCTAAAGGTTAGGAGACGTTATAAGCCACATGAAGACCCTGTCATACTTAACAGAAGAAAATGTAATTCATGGATTAACATACCATCCAAACATCTGTGTCTATAACAAGGTAACCCACCATAAAAATTAGTACTGTTTAAATCCTATATATCTAATTGATTGTGCTTCATTTGTAGGATCGAAAGGCTATATATTATACTGTTTAAGTACCTATCTATCTATTTGCATGTGCTTCATTAGTAGGATTGAAAGGTTATGCCTGGACAAGCTGGCAGCCCATGAAAGAAAAAAGCCAGAATTGACTAGAGACCAAGACAACAGCTCCAGAGAAAGTAGACTGTTTTGCTTCTCATCCACCAGTGCCCCTTTTCTAAGCCTAGGGAACAATCTGCGGAAGAGGGGGTGTGGTAGAATGTAAGGGCTACGATTGGGGTGAATGGTGAAACTACAACAATATAGACTGGACACTCATTTGATCAACTTGATTGAACATACAACCCCCCCACCCCCACCCGCTGGATGGTGGGACCCATGAGCTGTGTGGGTTTGGGCACAACTGCTCAGAATTTGATTTTAAATGAAGGATGCTTGTACTCACAGACTATCACCTACTGTTTAAAAAAAAAACAAAACAGAGAAAGACGCAGAAAAGTTATAACAGAATGCATGATCTGGGATGGGTAGGGGTGGGGTGGGGGGAAGGGAAGGGGATATATGCCTGAACTGAATTGGAAAATGATGTATGAAATACACAAAACATCAATAAAAAAAAAAGAAAGTAAAATATCTACATTTTAGGCTTTCTTTTAATTTTCAAGGTCATGCTTTTTCATCTCTGGGCCATGACACTTTAACTAGATGAGATTTGGGGTTATTGGTCAGATTATGAATAAGCTGAGAAATTCAATTTCTAATTCCATACATCTAGCCTTCTTCATTTGCTGAAGGGGATAAAATCACTACCCAAGTGTACCTTATAGATTTAGGGCCATTTGCTTTTCCATAGGTTGTAGTTGACAAAATACTTAGTGATGTTTATTAAGTTAAGGACTACAGAAAATGAAAAGGATATTATTGTTGCTTTTTAAAAATTTTTTTATTGATGCTTTGTGTGTTTCATACATCATTTTCCAATTCAGTTCAGGCATATATCCCCTTCCCTTCCCCCCACCCCACCCCTACCCATCCCAGATCATGTATTCTGCCGTAAGTTTTCTGCATCTTTCTCTGCTTTTTTGATTTGTTTTGTTTTCATTTTTTTTAACAATAAGTGATAATTTGTGAGTACAAGCATCCTTCATGTAAAACCAATTTGCAAGCAATTGTGCCCAAACCCACACAGCTCATGGGTCCCACCATCCAGCAGGGAGGGCTTGTATGTTCAATAAAGTTGATCAAATGAGTGTCCAGTCTATATTGTTGTAGTTTCACCCATTAACCCCAATCGAAAGCCCTTACATTCGACCACGCCCCCTCTTCCGCAGATTGTTCCCTAGGCTTAGAAAAGGGGCACAGGTGGATGAGAAGCAAAACACTCTACTTTTCTGGGGCTGATGTCTTGGTCTCTATCAGTTCTGGCTGTTTTCTTTCATGGGCTGCAGCTTGTCCAGAGCATAACCTTTCGATCCTACTAATGAAGCCCATGCAATTAGATATTTAGGTATTAAACAGTATTAATATATAGCCTTTCGATCCTACTAATGAGCACACACAATTAGATATTTAGGTATTTAAATAGTACTATTGTTATGGTAGGTTTCTTTGGTATAGACACAGATGTTTGGATGGTATGTTAATTCATGATTTACATTTTCTTCCATTAAGTATGGGCAGGGTCTTCGTGTGGTTTAAGATCATGATGAGGTCGTTCTCCAGCTGTAGATTGGAGCCAGCTGTTATAGAGGTATTCTCTTGTAAAATCTCTAAAACTGCCTTCTTTAATTGACTAATGGACATAGAAACTCTGAAAAGGATTATTCTCTATTCAGAACCAAATATAATGCTAAAGTCTCTTAAGCTATGCACTTAAAAAAAAATATATAATACAGGAGCTCTGACATCAACAATTGATTATTCTATCAAGGAGATGTTGCCAGGGGTCCAAGCCCCCCAAAATGTAAAGGCTCCTTGCCTCCAAACTGGGATATCTGCAGGAAGAGAGGTGATAAGGCCCTGCTGTTGAAGACCTGATATAAACATGGGAAGATTATGAGACCCACTTGCAAGTATACAGATGGTCTCTGGGATGCCAGAGAGTGTTACCAAAGACCACTAAACCAATAAAGCAAATATAGGTCTCCTTGAGTCAAGCAAGACTCCTCCGTCAGCACCAGCTACACCTCATCTGCCTGGAAATACTATGCAGCAGTGGCAGCCATATGTCTGTATATCCCAAATCTAATTGGCTATTAGCTCTCTCCTTAGAGGAATAACCCATGGCTGATGCCACAAGCTTATTGTTGCTTTTTTAAGACTACCTTCTAGACTTTATGTAAGGATTACAGGTTGTGTTTTATAATTATTTTAAGTATATGAATTTATAAGATACCACATGTTTATTTGATACAAGCAGAGAATATGTAACAATTAAATGAGTATCCATAACATCTCCATCTCCTTAAACATTTAAGTGATTTTTATTAAAGTATTTATTAAATACTATGATATTTTAATATGTGATTATACAATTTTTTAAAATCCTGCATTAAACAGTTGCTTTACAGGCAAGTGTATGCACTAGTTGACATTTGAAACTGCTATAAATAAAACAATGTTAGGGCTATGAAAACTCTATGCCACTGGGTAAAGTCCATAACGATACTGAATATTTATTTACATTTATTCCTTCAGGAGAATAATGACTATGTAAATACATTGAGAAAAATAGTCCATCACGTCTTCAACTCATACGTCTACTTCAGCAGAGAAATGGAATGTGAAGAACTCCAGAGGTAATACTAAACACATTATGCTTTACATTTATATATGTTTTCATTCCTCTGCATTTGGATGTACATGAGTGCATGTGTCTATGGAAGTCATAGTCCACAGCAGGTGTTGTTCTTCAGGAACTGTCTATCTTGTCTCTTGAGACAGAGTCTCTCATTGATCTGGAGCTTGAGAATAGGGTTAGACTGGGGGCCAGGGAGCTCTAGGGATCCATCTGCCACTGACTCTCCAGTGCTGGAACTGCAGGGTATCCTGTTGTGCCTAATTTTTTGCTTTGTTTAGTTTTACATGGGTTCTGGGAATCCCACTCAAAAATGTATGATTTTATGGCCTACACTTTCTCTACTGAGTTATCTCTCCACTTCCTGTTTCACATTTTTCATTCATAAATATCTGTAAACACAATCAAATGTCCAGAGAAATGATGAATAGATTTGTGGTGATCAGGAAAACAAAATATTTTTATGACATAGCTTTCATAAAATATATAGGTGCTAATTGCACCAAAAGCATCTCAATATCAAGAGAACTCTAATAAAGTGATCATTTCTATGCATGCTATTTAATTGACAAAGCACAGAAAAAGTTGAGTAGATATGTCACGAATCTTAAATAATGATACTTTGAATCCATATAATAATTTTTATTGTTAAAGTGGCTTAATTTTGCAGGGAGAGAGAGAAGAGAGATAAATAATGTCCAGGTAGTGTAAAAAATGAAAGGGGATCATATTAGAACAACAATCTACTGACAAATTACACATACAATATCTCTGCTTGAGACCATGTGTATAGCTGAAGGCTACACAACAAGAAACAGTCCCAGATGGGAGTAAATTTCCTTAGAGTTACTGCCCACTACCCCCCAAATTATACAGGCTATTGCCATAGCCCTTGATTGCCTCCCAGAACTTGAAGGTAAGACCCTATTGCTGAAGACATAATTTCAACAAAAGATTTGGAGCAATGGAGCTGGAACTGACCTGGAATTCACTTCCCCTGAAGGCTGCTCTCATAGCTTTGGAGAGCACTACACAAGCTGCTAAGGGGGAACATCAGTCGATGGTCCAACTCCAGCTTCTAGGCCAAACAACCACACCAATGGCCAGCACAGCAAACGACAATGGTGCATTAGTGTCACTTTTATCTTGGGGGTAATCAACAACTACCTAATTGGACTTAAAGTTCAGTCAATGTTAAGAAAATCATTATGTAGACAGACAAATACACGCAGCTGGAGAAGTCAAAGATCTTAGGGAAAACCATAAGACTGCCCATCCCTAAACAAATGTAAATTCTCATTCTATGCAAAATATTAATCTTTATATTTACAGAAAAATATCCTAGACACCACCCATCAAAGAAGATTCTTTTGCACAAGGTTCTATTACTGAATACCACAACTGATCACTCACATTGTCTCTGAATTGCCCAAGCCTAATTGGTACATAATGGAGCCTCTACACCTATGGCTCAAAGAACATAGAACGAGGGGTAAAGAGGACACTAATGAATCCCTCAATTCTCATCAATGAAGCTCCCTAATGCAAAAATAATGGCCAGGTACACAAAAGGTCACAAATGTTCGTAGTGCACAGAGTAAGAGTCTGCAGACTGTGGGTCCTAGGACAGGACTACTATTTTAAACTTCACCTACTCAGGGCTCAGGGACCATTGAGGAAGAGCAGTAGAAAGACTGTAAGAATGAAGGAGGAGCTGTGTGATCATGTGGAAATAGAGTCCTACAAGCTCCTCTGACCTTGCTCACATGAACCTACAGCAATGACATCAAGCAAGCACAAGTCCTGTGCAAACGCTAGCAGACAAAGCCCCAGCACAGAACTGTGGAAATAGGCAGCAGGCCCCAATCCTAGTTGAAGAAGTATTGGCAGCTGTGTGAGGAAGAGCTGATTGTCTTAAAGGGAAAGGACTCTACATAGGCTGATTATACCCCAGTGGATGAACTTGCACTTAGGTACATCTGGGCACACTAACTTGACTTGATAGACCTTAACACAAATGACAGAATATGTAAATTCTGGGTGGGCCAGCTGTAGGAGGATGTCGGTGGGAAAAGGGTGTAACGGTGATTGAGACTGAGTGAAGATGTTCCGTTTGAAATATACAAAAAATTATTAAAAACTTACAAAAATGTGACATAATTAATGAGGCAAAAGTTGCTTTCAGACAAGGAACGACTCTGATAGGTGCATCGTCATGATTTAAATGAGAAAGCCCCCTGTAGCCTCAGATCTTTCAATACTTGTTTTCCAATTGGCAGCACTGTTTGGAAGGTGATGGAATTTTTAGGAGGTGTAGACTTGAGGAAGTTCATGGACCTGCCCCAGTTCTAGTTTCTTCTCTTTGTGTTTGCCATTGAAGAGTTCAAGACGTGATCAGTTCAGCTCCTGCTACCACATCCACTGCTTGCTGTCCTGCCTCCTGGCCTTGATGGACTCTCAGTCTTCTGGAACTGTAAGCCTACAGAAATTCTTTCTTAACTTGCCTCTAGTCATGGTAATTTTTTTCACAACAGAAAATTAAATATGTGAGGAAACTTCATGATGATCCTCAGCAAATCAATATTAAAATGCTTTAAATGTGAAGGAGAAAATGGTAGAGAGAATAGGGAAAACGAGAGTCATGTGTGAGCTGACCACTCCTGCTGCAGCGATGGGGAATAAGGATTGATTCTGACTGATGGTCATGGCGGAGAAAGCGTGGCAAGTGGAGTGTTTCACAGCTGTGATGCTGCAGCTTCTTCACCTCTGGGTAGATCCAGAAGCAGAGGAAGAAGAATGCCCACACCTACCTGGCTTTCTTTTTTTTTCTCCCTTTCATTTTTTTTTTTCAGTCCAGGATCCCTACCCATTGGATGGTGCCTCCCACGTTCAGGGTAGGTTTTCTCTCTCCCATTAAGCCTCTGTGGAAACACTCTGACACCCCAAAGCAAGTCTTATTAATCATTCGGGTGTTTATTAATTCAGTCAGGTTGATAATCAAAGATAATCATCACAAATCCAGTAATTGTCAGCTTAAAATGCAAACACATCAGTTTAAACCATAACATTCTATTCCCGGTCCTCAAAGGTTTATGGCCATCTCATAATGCAACCTAAAATAATCTCAATAATCTAGAAGTTTTAAAACCGTTCAAAACTTGAAGAGCAATATTTTCTGAAGTTTAAAGGAATTGTTTTTAATTGTAAGCTCCTATAAAAAAAAAAAAGAACACTTTATTTGCACACTTCCAAAATATACAGCGTCACAGAATAATCATCCCCATTCTTAAAGGGAAGAATTGAGCCATAGAAGGAAAGAGTATTGAAGCAAACTGAACCCAGCATGACACACACCAAACTCTGTAACTCCATCTTCAGAACCTGGAGTTCCTGGTCACATCATCTGACTTACAGTAGCCTTGGGATTTCCCTCCTTTTCTGCCATCTACACCACATACAACTTCTCTCTTTGACTAACTCCTTTCTGACTTCAGCTTTCTTCTGTAGATGTTCTGTGATCTCAGTATTTCTACGAACATCCTGGTATCTCCAAAGCAGCTTCCTCTTCCTCTTTGCAGTTTAAGTAAGACTCTCCTCAGGTCCTCATTGCAGGGAATAGGACACATCCCCTGCCTCAGTAAGCTTCTGACACCTGAATGCAAGGCACTGTGATACCTTTACATTTTCATTTTGCATGCCTGCCAAAGCAATGCTGCCAAAATCTACTGCCAGCTTATCCTGTAGCCTGTCCCCTTCTACATAGCTGTAGAGGTCCTGGGGAATGTTGCCAGCTGAAATTGAAAACACATTTTCCTAGAAGACAGTATTAAGCAGCTTAGAGTCCCTTCATTCAGGCAAATTTGCATTTTTACGAGCTAAATCCTCCTACAGGTGAGTGTTTGCCTTTAAGCCCCTTTCCTCTTGTCCACTGCCAAGGCTTATAGACATTTTGTCTGCACCTTCCTTATTTTGCAAGTTTAAACTGGCTTCCCTTGACAATCTTCATCTTTTTCATATCTGTCTGCATCACTTTCTGCTTTCTGTTCTTGTGAATTGGGATAAGAACTGTAAGTACTAACCGTGCCACAGTCTGAATGCTATGACATCTTTGAGATTTCTTTGACCAAAGTTGTGTAGGACTTTTGAATTTTTCTTCATACAAGTTCTCAAGTCATGAGCAGAATGAGAACCAAATGGCTTGTAGTCATGTTCCCAGTCTAACCCTTGTTCCCTTCTAAACCCTCAGGATCTTAGACTTTACTGCCTGCATTTCTATTGGCACCTAGTTTCTGTGCTTCTGCTAGAAGAGCTCACTAATTAACCTCTGGTTATAGTACTCCCAAACTTCACCAACCCACATGGCCAAACCTTTGCAAATGCCTCTCAAATATCAGCTCCAAAGGCCAACAAGCTCCATGTTTAAGTAATTACTGCAAGAACAATATTTCTTTTTAAAATTTATTTATTTTATATGCATGAGTGCCTTGCCTGCATGTATGCAAATGCACCCATGTTGTTGAATGCCTTTGGAGGTCAGAAGAGCGCATAAGGTACCCTGAAACCAGAGTTATGGATGGTTGTTTGTGCCATGTGAGTACTGGCAATCAAACCCGGGTCCACTGTAAGAGCAGCTAGTGCTCTTAAGTGGTGAGTCATCTCTCCAGCCCCACAGTAGCGCCACTTCTTAACACTAATTGGCTGAATTAGGTACTTTTGTCCTCTCTGCCACCAAATATCTGATAAGATACAACTAATAAGAAGGAAGGATTTATTTTGGCTCATGGTTAGAAGCTACAGTCAATCAAGACTGGAAAGGGATGATAGCAGGAGAAAGAGACCCCTGGACACACTGTCCTCACAAAGGAAGCATTCCATTTGATGGTGCCACCGTATTCAAGATGAATCTTCCCTCCTCTGTTTCCGGAAAGGAAACACTGTCACAGACATAGCCAAGGCTCTGCCTCATTTAATGCTGCAGGGTTTAAACCAATCAACTTGACATTCTAAATTAACCATCACAAATAGTAACAGAAAAGTTTATTTAAATCCTCTTCTTACTTTTCTGTTTTTTTTTTTTCTTTTTCTTTCTTTTTATTTTCCCCGCCTTTCCCATGTGACCCTGGCAGTGACTGCTGGTTTGGTAGGCAGAGTATTCAGCCACTTCCCACAGACACTGGAAAACAGTGTTGTGGCTTGCTTGGATGATAGGATGTCTGTGATTGTGACCCAGGTCAGAGTTTTAATGGGGCTTGGATTTTGCCTGCTTTCTTACAGTTTTGTCATCATATGAGATTCCAAGGATGAAAAGATATTTGCCTGGCTGTTCTCCGAAAACAGAAAACAGTAAGTATGTTTACTTATTTAATTATTTATTTGTTTAAAATGTTTGAATTTTTGTTATTTCATACAAAACTTCATAATCGTCTTTCCATCCACTCCCATATCCACACCCTTCCATAGCCCCCCACACTCTATTTCATGTATTATGTCATTTGTGTTAAGGCCTATCAGGTCGAATTAATGTACCCAAACATCCCTCAGTACAGCTTCATCCACTGGGGTCTAGTCAACCTATCAAGAGTCACTCCTTTAAATAAGATCAGTTCTCCCTCACAAAGCATTAATCAGCAATCAATAGTCCTTTGGCTAAGATTCGGGCCTGGTGCCCATTTCCACAGTTCTATGCTGGGTTTTTGTCTGCTTGAGTTTGCATAGGTCTTGTGCATACTGACACCATTGCTGTAGGTTCATGCGAGCAAGGTTGCAGCTTATAGTACTCTCTTTCCATACAGTCATGTACCTTCTCCCTCTCTTTCAGTTTTTCCTGTGTGGGTTGGGTTTAATGTAGGAGTCTCATCTAGGGACCTGGACTGTTGCATTTTGTATTCACTGCTCTCTGTTTCATGGGGGAGCTCACTGATGATAGAGATGCATTAGGATTTCCTCTCCCTTCTTCCATGATAGTCCATGAGCTGTAGGTGTAGAGGATCTCTTATAGACGTGTCACTTATGGTTGGGCATCTCATAGACACTTGTTCTCTCTGTGTGACAAGTTGTGGAATTTTGTCATAGTCTTCATCGGTTGTAAAAGAAGTTTCTTTGATGAGTGGTGACTGGCATACTTGTCTGTAAGTATAAGGATCCATAGTTAGTATATAGTAAAAAAGTATATTTGTCTAGAGATGTGACAGGCTTAAAGGTTTTCTGGCAGAGCCATTCGTGAAAGGTTCACTGCTTGACAAAGTTCCAGTGACCCGACTCATCTGGTTGAAGTCTGCTCTCCAGCTGACCTTGGTTTTTAAAATTTCTCCTTATCATAGTAATTCTTATTTTTCAGGTCTGCTTGACTTTTGGCTTTCTAGGAGTTAGGGTACCTGCTTCTGCCTCAAAGAGTGGAACTGACACTTTTGCCTTTTCTAGAAATGAGTACTTTGTGAGAAATAATGGCACTGTGTACACAACTTAAAAGTGTGATACAGTAGTAATTAAGAATTCTACAGAAACTGTATCATGCACAGATTTCCCAAGTAAAGAAAGGAATTTTGATTTCTTGGTCAGGTTTAAACTAAAAAGAGGATTGTTGGACAAAGTGAAACTAAGCCCAGTAAAACAGTGGGTTCTAGTGATCTGACTCAAAGTTTAGTAGCCCTTAGAAAATCACCTTAGCAGAAAGTGTTAAAAACAGAAAATGAGGAAAACAGTGACTAGAATAGAAACAAGATATGAATCAAAGTTACATCAGCCACAAAATGAAATACAGATCTAGTGAACAAGCAACTAAAGTGAGAAAAATAAAGTTCTCTATTGTTAAAGCTTTAAAGCTCATTTTTTCACACTCTGTTGTCCAGCACCTATGTAACCACAAGGCATAAAGAATGCAGTCCTTAGAGTTAAAAGTTAGCATTAACTTCGCTTTGCTGCAAAACTGTTAAATTGCTTAGCTGAAGGGCTGTACTATTACTGTTTCACTTTCTTGATGTCTCAACTAAATGATTGTACCATTATTGATTGTTTTACTGTTTTTGATGTTAAGAATATTTTCAGGTGTGAATTTTCTGAAAAATATTTACAGGGAAGTTGGGTTATTTTTTTCATCATTAGCTTAGACTTGCATAACAGGTATTAGTTTTAGGGCATGTAAAAATAAACTTTGGGACCTGAGGAGCAGGGAAGAAAAGAAATCGGCAGAATGGCAAACTCGAAAGGCCCTCTGCATAGGATCAGAGAAGGCAAAAGCTCTCTGATCCTTAGGTCAGGAATTCGGCAGAGCGGCAAATTGGCAAGGCTCTCTGCACAGGATCTGAGAAGGCAAATGTTCTCTGATCCTTAGATCAGAAATCGGCAGAGTGAAGAACCCAAGAGGTCCTCTGCACAGGATCAGAGAAGGCAAAAGCTCTCTGATCCTCAGGTCAGGAAATTGGCAGAGTGAAGAACCCAAGAGGTCCTCTGCACAGGAGCAGGGAAGATAGAGAATTTTGTGTCTTATTTGATTAATTTCTTCGCTGCCTATGTGACCACCCACTTCAGGAACTGAACCTGCTGGAGCTGGACTCTGGCAGTTTTCTCTAAGGTCTATGACTGCTCTAGACATGTGTATTGTTGGCTATGTTCACAGTACCACAAATGAGTTTCCTCCTATTGAGTGGCCTTTAAGCCCAGTTAGGTAGCCATTGAAGACACCCAAGATAAAGGTACCACAACTGCTCCAGTGTAGTGTGCTGTACTGGTCATTGTAGTGGCTTTTAGGCCTTAAACCAGGGTTTGGAACATTGACTGTTGTTCTTCCTTAGCAGCTAGCATAGTATCTTTCAAACCTATTAGAACTAAACTTCAGGGAGGTTGTTTCCAGGTCAGTTCCTTTGCTTCCACTCCTGTGTCTCTTGTATGTCTTGACTTGAGGAATAGTATCTTGTCTTCGAGTTCTGTAGGGTAATTAAGGGCTGTAGCAAAAGCCTGTGTTATTGGGGTGTCTCAAACTGTCCTGGCCAACAACAGGAATGGAGTTGTTGTTCCTTTCACTGTTTCTTGTATAGCATTCAGATATACACATGGACACATGTAAAGATATTATAGGTGCATTTTTCAGTAGGCTTTTAAGCTAATACATTTCCCCCTGGTTTTTCACACCAGCTAAATGTTATTTATCTTCTCTCTTTCTCTCTCTCTCTCTCTCTCTCTCTCTCATCTAACCCTTCTTGTTCTCACCCCAGTTAAAGTGACCCCATTTCCCCATTTTGCTCTTGATAATTCCTGCCTCCTATAGCTCCCCTCTCTTGAACCCCTTCCCCTTTCTCCCTGTGGTTCCTTGTACAACCCTTCCCCTTCCTCTCCCAATACAATATTCCCATTTTACCCATTTTACCCTTGGTAACATTCTGGTCTTCTCTCTCAGATCTCCTCTTTCTCTTTACCTCCCTGATTCATTTCCAAGAGTTTTCTTTTCCTGTTTCCTGTAGTTACATCAGGATAGGTATTTACATACAAGGATTTGGTGCTTAGATACACAAATAAAGAACAATGCATGTCTTTTGTTTTTCCAAGTCTGTGTTACTTCACTTAGTATAACAGTTTCTAGTTCCAACCTGCAAATTTCATGATTTCATCTTTCTTACTGCTGAAGAGAGCTCCGTTGTGTAATTGTACCACATTTTCATTATCTGCTCATCAGCTGAGGGATACTTAGTTTGCTTCCATTTCTTAACTATCATGAAAAAAAAAGCAACAAACGTGGATATTTAACTATCTCTGCAGTAAGATTAGTCCTTTGAGTATCAGTAAAAACAGATCATATGATAGGTTCATTTTCAGTTTAAGAGCTCTGCATACTGCTGTCCATACTGGTTCTGCAAGTTTGCAGTCTCACCAGCTGTGAATGAGTAATCTCCTTTCTCCACATCCTTGCCAGCATTTGTTATCATTTATTCTCTTGATCTTAGCCAGTCTGACTAGGGTAAGATGAAACCTTAAATTGGTTTTTACTTTGCATTTCCCTAATTACTAAGGGTGTTGAATACTTTTTAATGGTGTTTCTTAGCTATTTTTATTTCTTCTTTTGAGAATTCTCTGTTCAGATCCAGAGTCTGTATTTTAATTGTGTCATTTATTTTCTTGATTCTTTGGTTTTTGAGTTCTTTATATACTCTGGATATTAAACCTGTGTCACATGTGTCACTGGTGAAGATTTTCTCCTTCCCTGTGTTTTTTTCTCTTCATTTCCTTTGTTGTTTCTTTTGCTGTGCAGAAGCTTTTAAGTTTAATAAGATCCCACATGTTGATTGGACTTTAATTCCTGAGTAACTAATGACAGATTAGAAAGTCCTTTTCTACCCCTATATCTTGTAGGTTATTGCCTATGTTTTCTTCTAACAGTTTCAGTTTTTCAGGTTTCACATTGAAGTCTGATGCATTTGGAATTGATTTTTGTATAAGATGAAAAATAAGGGTCTAGTTTAATTCTTCTATAGATGGAGATCCAGTTTTGCCAGCACCATTTGCTGAAGATGCTCTTTCCTCCAGTGAGTGTTCTTGGCACCATTATCAAACATTAGGTGGCTGAAATTGCATGTACTCATGTTTGAGTCTTCAATTATGTTACATTGATGTGTCTGTTCATGTGCTAGTACCATGCTGTTTTATGACTGTAACTCTGATATTTACTTTGATATCTGCTACAGTACATCCCTTCAAAATTGCTCTTTGTGGTCAGGATTGCTTTGGCTACCCAGGGGAACTTTTCTTCTATAATCTTGTATAATCCTAAAAAAATCTGGTCAATATAATTTATCTGAGATTTTTTTCCTTCATATTTGCTTATGATGCTGAAATTTGGTCTTTTATGGTATCCCACATTTCTTACATATTACAGTCATATCATACATATATATGATATTTCCTGTTAAGTTCTTGAGCTCTATCTTCCAATCTTGATATTCTGTTTTCCACTTCATGTATTCTATTGTTGAGGCGATCTTCTGTCATTTCAAATTGGCTTATTGAGTTTTTCACTTCTTTCTTCTTTTCAGTCTGAATTTTCTTTAATTTTCTTTAATATTTCTGTCTCTTTGTGAATTCATTAAGGAGTATATCTGCATTTTCTTTTAGTTCTTTTTGTATTTTAGTTGCTGCAGTTCTTTAAATTCATTGAATGCTTTGATCTTAGTTATGATTGTTCTTTTAAAGTCTGTGTCCTGAGTTACCTCCAGGGGGTTCTCATTGGAGAGATCTTCTATAAGACTGGTGGTGTGTGGTAGGAACTTATTATTTTGGTTTTTCCTATTACTGCTTTTTTGTTGTGGTTTTGGCATGTGGATTTCTGTCATTGCTTATGGTTTTAGTATGGCACTCAAGCCTTCCTTTGTTGAGTTGAAGTTTGATTCTGTTTATATTATTGATGTAACTTGGTTTCTTTTTGATTGGGTGTGAAAAGCTGGTTGGTCTATGCTTCAGATTCTCTCATTGATTTTATACTGTAGGGAGCAGATGGCTCCAGTCAGATTACTCATGAGCTCTCCAGGAAGATGAAGGGACCTTAGTAAATTAGGAACACTTCAGAAGCCTCAGCTAGATAGTGACAAGGTCTGAGGACAAGAGATGAGAGATAGATATGCTGGTCCATATTACTCAGCAGGGAAGTCTGGTCTGGCCCTGGGGCATTGTGAGGGACTGCAGATGGTCCCAAGACATGAGGGTGGGCATGGCAATATTAGGGCTTTTGTGGGCTGAGTGTGGCACTCCCATGCCATCTCCAAAGATCTCTTAAATCTTCTTTTAATGTGATTTGCCATGCAACAGTGATCAAACTCCTTCTTTTCCACTTATTACAATGAAAATCTCAATCAGAATAGTTACAAAGTGAAAAGGCAGGAGTGACATTAGAATCCATTCAAAGTAGATTTCACATGATGCTCATATCTCCTGTATCACATATTTCATTCATTATTTTTCAAATTAAATAATATTCAGAGCCTATATGTCAGGAATCATGATTAGTCTAAATAGTGAATATCAAAGGGAAAAAAGACAGTCAAGAAGTTTTGGACAAATGGAAAGGCACCAGGCATTTATGCAGATTCACTGCTGTGCATTAGATGTAGTTTAAAAGTGTTCCCCGAAGTTTATGTGCTGGAAGGTTGTTTCCTGTGGGACTATGTGGGAGCTGACGGGTTGAGTGGGAGGCCCAAGGGTCACTGAGGAAAGGCTCTCCTAGGTGAAATATCATAGAATATGTTGTTATAGAAGTGTGAGACTGATTCTTGGATCACTCTCTGACTTCTTACTGATGATTTGATTTGTCCCTCTGTCATGCTCTCCTGAAATCCAGCCTGCTGTCCTCACCAAAGCCAAACTGACACTGATAGGTTACCCTGGAGTCCTAGATCTATGATATAAACACAGTTTTATTCTTTATAAAGTGAGCCTGGGGCTGGAAAGATGGCTAATTAAGAGCAGTGACTACTCTTGCAAAGGACCTGAATTCAATTCCCATCACCCACATGGTGGCTAACTACTGTCCATAGTTCCAGTTCCAGGGGATCTGATAGCATCTTCTAGCTTCTCTTGGCATTGAATTCACATGGTTTAGTTACATATGTGTAGGTAAAATATTCATACTCGTCAAATAAAATTTAAATAAACAATAAATACAAATTTAAAAAATCAATCCGCTTCAGATAGTTCCATCATAATAAGAAAAAATGGTCTAATATGCCCAAGGCAGTGAAAGTCTGCCTCTCCTCTCCATTTCCCCCAAAAGGGACAAGAAATTCCAGTGGAGCTAGAAAGGACTGCAGGCTGGTTGGTAGAAGGTGGGGTTGAGGCATAAGTTTGAAAAAGAGAAGGAAGGTCAATACAAATATGAGGTTTATAGATCTACAAATTCTACACTAACATTTAAGGACCTAGTTTGCATTAAATATTTGAACACATTACTGTGCCATCTAAAAAGTACCCCTTTCTTATTCACCTTTCTAAACATTATAGTGTACCCAAACATGCATTTGTTTACATATGTGCATGTAATTCCACAAGAGATTCTTACTTTATAAGGAATTCTGAATTTTAAGTCGTTTCATTTTTCATTCCTTCTTCGAATACTTCTGTCTGCTGTAGATTTGGGGAAATATTAAGGAAACCTCAAAAAATTGAAAATAATCTGAGTACTTCTAAAAATATTAATAAAGGATCTTAAGACATGAAAAAAAGATGATGTAAGAATAGAAAAATTCTCCAGTAATAACATGGTTAAGGTGACAGGTGAAGATGTTGAAAATCTGTTTGTAATAATTTTTATTAACACTAGTGTGAAAGGATTATGCTGGGGCATGCATGTTTGGAGTACAAACAGAGACACAAATTCAACAGATATTTACAGGCAAGACTGACAAAGCTAGATAGCCAATAGGGTGCTGAGAATGAGATGTCAAGCATAGTGCCAAAGCTCCCATTTTAGATAACTTGGGTGACATGTCTGTATTTCAAGGGAAAATTGCATGTATAGCATGGTTGCTTTGGGAAGGAATGATGGATGAGTGATATTTAATTCATTTTAAATGAATGCTTAGGATCCAGTGCTAAAATTCACTTATGTTTCAAATGCAGGATTTATAAGTCATTGCAGGAAATCTGAAGTAAATGATGGGTTCATCCCAGCTCTTTCCTATTCATCATTCCTGTCTATTTTCATCTTTATGAGAAGTGGAAAAGAATTATAGATTTAAACTAAAATTTTGTTTACAAGCACTATGTATTTACATTGATAATCCTTTATAATTTTTGAGAAATATGTTCTCTTGCCTCCCACTTCCAGGCTATTTTTAAAACTTTGAAAGTCAGTGCAGTAAAAAGTAATTACAATGTTATTGTGTTTAATATATAATATGAAACTACCATTTTTACCATTTTTTAAAATTTTTATCTATTTATTATTTTCTATGGGTATGAGTGTACTGTCTGCATGCAGGCTGGTGCACCCATGTTGTGCAATGCCACAGAGATCAGAAGAGGTGTTGGATTCCCCTGGAACTGGAGCTAAGGAAGGTTCTTAGCTGCCATATGGGTGTTGGGAATCGAACCCGGTTACTCTGCAAGAGCAGTCAGCTCTCTTAACTGCTGAGCCATCTCTCCAGCCCCCATAAGGCTTTTTTAAATAGTATAAGGTTTTATTTAAAATTCCTTAAAATTTTCCCATTTTTTTCCTTTTTTTTTATTGATGTTTTGTGTATTTCATACATCATCCTCCAATTCAGTTCAGGCATATTTCCATCTCCCTCGCCCACCACCCTACCCCAAATCATGCATTCTGCCATAACTGTTCTGCATCTTTCTCTCAGTTCTTTTTTCATTTTTAACAGTAGGTGATAATCTGTGAGTACAAGCATCCTTCATGTAAAACCAATCTGTGAGCATTTGTGCCCAAACCCACACAGCTCATGGGTCCCACCATCCAGCAGGGCGGGGGGGGGGGCTTGTATGTTCAATCAAGTTGATCAAATGAGTGTCCAGCCTATATTGTTGTAGTTTCACCATTCACCCCAATCATAGCCCTTACATTCTACCACGCCCCCTCTTCCACAGATTGTCCCCTAGGCTTAGAAAAGGGGCACAGGTGGATGAGAAGCAAAACAGTCTACTTTCTCTGGAGCTGTTGTCTTGGTCTCTAGTCAATTCTGGCTGTTTTCTTTCATGGGATGCCAGCCTGTCCAGGCATAACCTTTCGATCCTACTAATGAAGCACATGCAATTAGATATATAGGTACTTAAACAGTATAATATATAGCCTTTTGATCTTACAACTGAAGCACATGCAATTAGATATATAGGTATTTAAACAGTACTAATTGTTATGGTAGGTTACTTTGGTATAGACACAGATGTTTGGATGGTATGTTAATCCATGAATTACATTTTCTTCTGTTAAGTATGACAGGGTCTTCATGTGGCTTATAATGTCTCCTAACCATTAGAGGATGTAAGCTTGTGGCATCAGCGGTGGGTTATTTCTCCAAGGAGAGAGCTAATAGCCAATTAGATTTGGGATATACAGACATATGGCTGCCACTGCTGCACAGTATTTCCAGGCAGATGAGGTGTAGCTGGTGCTGACGGAGGAGTCTTGCTTGACTCAAGGAGACCTATATTTGCTTTAGTGGCCTTTGGTAACACTCTCTGGCATCCCAGAGACCATCTGTATACTTGCAAGTGCGGTCTCCATACATCTTTCCCATGTTTATATCAGGTCTTCACCAGCAGGGCCTTATCACCTCTCTTCCTGCAGATATCCCAGTTTGGAGCAAGGAGCCTTTACCTTTTCTGGGGGCTTGGATCCCCTGGCCAACATCTCCTTTGTAGAATAATCCATTGTTGATGTCAGAGCTCCTGTATTAATATATTTTGCTTAAGTGCATAGCTTAATGAGACTTTAGCATTATATTTGGTTCTGAATAGAGAATAATCCTTTTCAGAGTTTCTATGTCCATTAGTCAATTAAAGAAGGCAGTTTTACTGATTTTACAAGAGAATACCTCTATAACAGCTGGCTCCAATCTACAGCTGGAGAACGACCTCATCATCCTCATATTTCTCCTTATTCTATGGGGGGGGAGTTAAGAAAGTCTCTTGTATTAAAACCTTTGTGGCATTTTCCCATTTTAATTAATATTAATTTCTGATATTAAAATTACAGAGAGTTCATCATTTTATCTCTTTAAATAAACTGAAATTTTCCATGTTTCATAGTAATATATTCTTATAATTTTCACATTCTGTTTTGGAAAATAAATATTGTAAAAATGGAATTATTCTAACCACTTATTTTTAAAACATGCTTCTATATTATTTTTCTTTTGAAAAGTAGCCACATTCTCATTTATGTTTAAAAAATTTTAATATTTTATTTTTATGTGTCCGATCGTATCGCCTGCATGTGTATAAGTGCACCCGTGTCATGTGATGCCCGTGGAGGTCAGAAGAGGGTGTCAGATCCTTTGGAACTGTAGTTATGGACAGTTGCTAGCCATCACGTGGGAGCTGGAAACCAAACTCGTGTTCTCTACAAGAGCAGACAGTGCTCTTAATCTCTGAACCATCTCTCCAGCCCCTACTGTTAAAACATTTTAAAAAGCTGAAGGAACTGTGTTTATTGTTTTTTAAATGATGTATTTCTTTGCCCTTTAACATCACCATCAACATCATCAGAAGTACTGGAACACTTATTTATGTCAAAACAGGAAAAGGAATCACAAATTTAGTAATTCTAATTTCTTTGCTATGGTAAAAATGGAGAAAAGTCTGTTTATTCAAAGGATAATAATCTTTGCTTTCAATCTTGTAATAAAGTGTTTTGAGTTTGTTTTTTTTTTTAATTGAGTATTTGAACATTTGGGGCTACAGGGAGACCCTGTCTTGAAAAGACCAAAAAAAAACATGAACATTTCATACAATGGTTCCCAATAAAACCCAGTGCCACCCATGCCCCAACTCCCCATAAGAATAAGCCCTATCCAGTCAAGGTCTTGAACCCAGATGTCCATCTGTGCAAATACATCTGTTGGAGACTAGTCAGCACATCTAGAAATCTGAGGTAAGGGACACTGCCTGTAGTTTTCAGTCCAGGGCCAGTCCCCAGCCATTTTTCCTGAGATTTTTTTTTTTTTAATTTTAAGACTTGGCTGTACTGACTGTGCATGGATCGTCTGTGGATGCCGTGCTGCCCTTAGTTCAGTACCTCTTCCTGATGGAGACTTACAGCACTAATTCCAAATAGACTTTTTTTCTAAAAAACTTATAATGTTTGTCTGTTTGGTCTCCTCATAGCAGTTCTTCCATTGGAAGAAGACACATTTTTCTCTTTTAAATATTGTTTCATTTATAAAGATTCTAATGTTTGAATGACATCTCCTCTTGAAGATAACTTCTTTTAGTAACTAAGAATATTTACTTCTAAATGCATAAAGCTTCAATAAAAATTTGGCTTTAGCCTGGCGTGGTGGTGCATACCTTTAATCCTAGCACTTAGGAGGCAGAGGCAGGCGGATCTTTGTGAGTTCAAGCCCAGCCTGGTCTACAGAGTGAGTTCCAGGACAGCTGGGGCTACAGGGAGACCCTGTCTCGAAAAGACAAAAAAAAAATTGGCTTTGAGAAAAAGAATATTTACTTCTCTATCTATCTTATTAGTGCAATATATTAGAAAATATATTGCATGCTAGAAATATCTGCCCTTTTATTGAGCTGATTAGCACATCCATTCAGTCACATAAAATTTTATTATGCTTATATTTTTGTTCTTTTTTTTACTTTTTACAAATGTTTGTCAATGTTCTTTATGCATTATCCACTAGTATTTGCTGACTGAAATGTGCTTAATTTATTGCTGTATTTTCTTTTCATTATTACAAATATTTCTATTATATGAGAATCTATTGTTTCCCATAGAATGTAATTTCCTTCCTTTCATTATGTATTCAAAAACTACAATAGAATCTTTCAAATATTTCTTTGGTTAAGTTCTATGAAGTACTTAGTTAAGCTTTTATTTTCTAAAATAAAATAAAAACCAAAGCAAAATACTGTTTGATCTGTTGCTCTGGACACAATATTATGTCTTTTAAATGTAGTTCCATTAGTGTTAGCTAAAATCTCAATGCACAACTTAGGCTGAAAGTCCTAAACATGGTGGCTACAAACTCCATATTTAAAATACTCTTCTTAATGCTTTTATAATTTGAAAGGAAATTTTTCACTAATTGAAATAAAAATCTAAATAATTATATGCATATATTTGATTAGAATATTTATACTCATATGTTTCTTTATATTAGACCATGTGTAAGGGTTGGAAAACTTTCTATTACTATAATATACCTGAAACAATTAACTTATAATGGGAAAGTGATTATTTAGCTCACAGTTTTGGAGGATGTAGTTCATTGTTAGACATCAATTCTATGTCTCTAGGGGAGGGAAAAAATTCACCAAAAGAGAAAAAAATGGAAGCTCCAGTTTCCCCAATCCTCTTTCATGTCACCTCCCCCAAGGAATCTACACCTTTTAAAGATTCTCCTACTGGCCAGGCATGGGGGTGCAGACATTAATCCCAGTATTCTGGAGGCAGAGACAGCAGGTCTTGGTGAGATTGAGGCCAGGCTAATCTACATAGTGAGTTCCAGCCAGCTTTAGCTATAGGGGACCCTGTCTCCAAAGGGTCAAGAAAAAAATATCTACTACTTCCCACTGTATGATAGACCGTAGTGAAACCTTTAACATGTGGATCTAAAGGGGGCATTTCAGAGCTAAACTACAGCAGTATTGATTGCTTTGCAAAATAAATCAATGTGTCTGGCAATGGTCATATACCATGGAAAGAGCCCTACCATTTGGCTTCCTGGAGGTTCTATTATTTCCATTTTCCTTGGCCTGGAACTTGAAGGTGAATATTCAGCAGTGTTTCCATTTACTACTGGGATTCCTTTTGTAGTGTATTGCCTGGGAGGTTGTGCTCCTTAGGTTCTGGTCACCAGGGTTTTGGATACAGTTGAGCTTCTCTCCCAGAAAACTGCATTTCAGAACACATGGCATGTGCAAGAATGCTTCCAGTCACTCTTCCCTTCCCTGACACCTGCAGGCTTCTTCTTGGATTGAGCTAATTGAGAGTTTAAAAGGAGGACTCCATATCCATAAATCTAGTTGTCTCGGGCTGGGAGTAGAGACCTGTGTTAGTTCTCATTCCTCTGGCTCTTCGTCAACAGCAGCATCTTCCTGATTTTTTTTGCATCACCATCTGAGAAACAATGATTATTTGTTGATCTGCCATTTCTACTCTTATGAAGGTTTTGTGTTTTCTCAAATCATATCCATTTCTGCTGGAAATACTTCAAATAATTTTATTTTCCTTTTAATACCAGAGATTGATGGGCACAGTGTTGCACATCTTTAGTCCCAGCACTTGGGAGGCAGAGGCAAACAGAACTCTGAGATCAAGTTCAGTCTGGTTTATGCATGGAGTTCCAGAACAGTTGGGGCTACAGGGAGACCCTGTCTCAAACAACTAAAAACAAAAACACAAACACAAATAAAAATCATGGTTTATTTAAATAAAACCACTTGTCCAGTTTGAAGTGCTTTATTTCAAGATCTAGACACAGGCAATCTATGAAAAGCATACCAAATGGTAAGAATGCCCTCGTGAGAAAAGATTCCAGGACAACTGTGCTCATTCACTTGTAGACATAAAAGAGAGAGAAGTGGTAGCCAGGATGGGGAACCTCCCTAACATCTATCCATGTCCACCGTAATAGGAACTTCTGCCCCGGCAGATGGCGAGGAAAGAAACTGCTTGCTTTTGTCACCTAGCCTACAGTATTTCATGACCACCATGATTACAATAAGAAAGTAATGAATCCACAGAAAATAAAACATGCTTCCTCTCTTCAATGAACTTAAACTATGATTAAAGAAAATAAATAGCGTGTATTGGAGAGCAGTCCGCAGACATTACATGAGGACAAATCAGCCCCAGAAAACACTGTCATTCTTATGCATTGTGCTGTCAGCTGTCGAGGAGGAGGAAGTGTCAAGCTTAACGTTACTTCGCAGGTGAGGACTTTTCCCTGTAAAATCCATACTGCTCTCGTTTGTTATTTTCCTTTCTTCTACTTTCTCCTTTCTCTCCTGACCTTTCTGGACTTCCCACACATTTCAGCATGCTGCTGTAATGTGACCGATAGTGCTATGGAAAAAAGAGCCACGAAGAAGAACTGTGCTTCCTTTTTTATTTTAATGATGAATCTGGAAAGCTTCCCAGATGAAACATTTATTACACTAAATGCATTCTGTTCAGGAGGAAATTGACCAGAGACGCATCAGGCAACTACATGTATTTACAGTATGTTGACTTCTCTTCTTTGCATTTCTGTGAAACATCTGTGAGCGATCTTGCCAATATTTTTGGCCTATGACTGGTTATTTGAAATCAGACATTTGAATTTCAGATATGTGCATTTATGTTTATACAACCCATACGCCATCTTCACAAGACATTTTGAAATCAAAATTCCAGTTGCTTTGTTTAATGGAGACTCATCGAAATTTAGATTTTTGTTTGTTTGTCTTTCTGTTATATATTAAAATCACATTCTTTTCTGCAAAGACCTTAAATTCTATAGAAGAGATGGAGACAGTGCATTTCTTACTTATCAGTCATGCAGAAAAGAATGGACTCATTATTCTGTTTGATATTAGCAGAGAATATTGGGATATTTCCCCTGAGGATTTAGGGTAGTTGATGTTTAAGGAGAAAAGACCATTTCATTATTCTGGGTCTGGGGAAGTCCGTGTCCTGCTAAAAATAAAAGAAACCATAATATGAATAATACAAGTTAAGCCTCCATAATAAAAATCCAAAATACGAAATGCTCTGTAATATGAAAAATTTTGAGTACCAACAGTATACCACAAATGGAAACTTACATCTGACTTCATATGCAATGATGGGTCATTGCTAAAATACAGGATCAATAAATTATGTGTGAAATGACCCGATGAAAATGCTTTTACAAAGAATAAGATAATTTTATAAATTTAGAAAGATGTCTTATCATCAAGAATCTCATTATGTATATGCAAATATTATAGTCTCTGGGAAGAAAACATGAAATCTGAAACACGTCCAGTCCTAGTTTGACAAAGGCTGCTTAACATGAATTGAGCAGATGAGTTTTTAATGAAAGGAAGATTTGGAGAGAACATGTGGGAGAAGGAGTGATGTTCCCAACAAGAACTTTGAAATGGGCTTTGAAACGCTGGGTAATGTCCTGTCCATTGTAACCCATCAAACTGCAGCCCAACTGCCCCACAGTGCTTTTCTATCTGGTTCTATTTTAAAAGTTTATTTATTTGTTATTTTTATGTGTATGAATGTTTTGGTTGTACTCATGTGTACCTATGTTGTGCAATGTCCACAGAGGCCAGAAGATGATGTTGGATCCCATGGAACTGGAGTTACAAATGATAGTTGGCTACCATGTCCGTGCTGTTGAGGACCAAACCCTGATCCTCTGCCAACACAGTCAGTGTTCTTAATCACTGAGCCATTTCTCCAGCCCCTATATCTAATTCTATTTTCCATAATTTTGGGTTCCACACATCTTAGTGGAAGTAACAATATGACATACTGATCAACCCAGTTGGGCTGCAATTGGCCAATGGAAGAAAGTGACAACTACAGTAGCTAGACATGAACATCAAGGCGGAAGCTTGATGACATTGTGGTTATTTCTGAGATTAATGCTGTGTTCTGAATTGTGCTGGCTTGTCAGACCTTCCTGGAACAGAGTATAGAAACAGCTCCCGCAATTTCATGAAAGTCCTTTGAGCTCTTTTATTTTTAAAGTTAATTCTTTGAGAACACCATACATGTATATAGTGCATTATGGTTATATTCTCCCCTACACATGTCTATCTCCTCCCCATCCTTGTGAACTCCCCAACCCCTCTTTTGTCCAGATTGAGGATTCATGACTTTTGATTTTGTTTTTTTGAACTATTTAGTTTAACCAGGGCCCTCTATGTAGTCATAGGGTTGGGAGTGTCCAGTGGAGCCTGGTGCTGTGACCCATTCTGTGACTATCAGTAGGAAACGGTTCAGCAATGAAGAGTGGCCAGTCTTGCATGCTTGATGACGAACCCCTTCTTGCACAGACCCAGTATAGTCATCAGTAGTTGCTGAAACTTCCTGATTGCAATGACTGTGTTGCCCGGAGTATAACATTTCACAGCCTTTCTCCCTATTTTGAGCTTCTTACAGTCTTTTTGCCCCCTCTCCACAGTGTTCTCTGAGTCTTGGCAGGGATGTATAAATGTTTTATTTAGGGCTGAGTCCTCAAACGTCACTTCTCAGTATTTTCGGCAGTTGTGGGTCTCTACTTCACTGCAGTTACTTAGACCTCAAGATCCTATCTAAACCTTGAGTCTAGGACCTGCTTCATTCATTTATGATGAGGATAGATAAATAAAGTTTTGCAAATCCAGTGATTAGTAAGGTGACTGACACGTCTGTGACAAGATTCTTATACTTTTATCATTCTAAGTTTATTTTTTGTTATCTCAGTTAATCCTTTATATGTTACTTTATCAGAATAAGATAGGTAGCAGCATTTATATATCAATGTAGTATCCATGTCCTTTAAATATCTGTAGTTCTGTTCAAGCAGTTAATTAAGAACTCTTCACAGGTACAACCAGTGAAGAGTTCATCAGCTTTTGTGCTCCCCTCTCTGAGGTCAGAATCTACCTCTGTCACACTGTAATTAATAGAAAGGAAAAAAAAATGTAGAGAACTTTAGATCCAAGTTTTTTGGGTCTCTCTCTCTCTCTCTCTCTCTCTCTCTCTCTCTCTCTCTCTCTCTCCCTCCCTCTCGCATGTGTACACACACAATAATTGATAAAAAAATCATAAATAGGGAATCAAGTAAAATTTACAAGGATAATTTCTATGCATACATAGGTATTTTTGCAGTCTTATAAAATCAAAGAATCAGCTATGTATCTGTAAGAAACCTGACATTAGCAACAAGTTAAGTAGTCTAAGATTTTATTCAGGAAGTGTATTTTTAATTACCATTTCTAACAGCAATACAAGCTTCTGGTCAGCAATATCTGTTTTTACCATAGCTCCCTTGAAGCAGAGCCTTTGAACAACAGTTGGAGCCACAGTAATATTTCCAGTAAAATCCCTCATCTCCCTGAAGGGCCTGAAGTAAAGCATGCTATTTAAGTCTGTTCTGTAGTTTAGATGGGATGCAATGATCTGGACTTAAAGTATGTAAAAGTCTTTTGTCATTGGACAAATTCCACAGTAGGCAAGGTATACTGTATGTCACAGAACATTAAAATGATCATTCAACCAAAAGAAAATAATAAACTGTAGGCCATAAATCTCAGGTATCCTTGGTGACTATTAAAAATCTTCCAAAATTCACTGTCTAATGATGTGATTCCAATAAACTCAATTTATCAACCTTATGAGCTGATTAAAACTATATTACTCTATTAAGATTAACTCTTGACTTCTGGGAATTAAGATTCTGTGAAACATAAGATTGATAACAAGGAATCTGGTAACTACATTTTCTTAACAGTATTTGTGATTCTTAAAACTTTCACCTAATTTAGGAATACAGGGTTTATGTTTGCATGCTCAAAATGCTCTGCTATATTTTTCTATAGTTTGAAAAGCATTCATTTATCTTGAAATCTCTACCTATTTTCAAAAAGGATTCAGTTCAGCCCAGAAACAACCATCCGACCCCTCTTACTGTGTCTCCAGTCTTAGAGCTCCCTGAGGTACATAATCAGAAGGTGTCTACTTACATATTGGAGAGGGAGGAGATCCATTAATCTGATAAAAGCATCCTTTGTGTAGAAAAAAAGGGCTCAGTCCACACTTTTTCCACATAAAGATGTGACATTCAAGTAGAAATGGATGGAATTCGTTTTTATGAATAGGGCCCTTGCTGACTAATTCTTTTCTGGGGAGGGTAATGGCAAATGTTATCCAGATGCATTCCTCTGGAATGGATCCCAGTTTGGAGAAGTGAAAACTACTGTACTTGCAGTGTAATAAAGGGCAGCAGAGAAACATGATCTGCACACGAGCAGTGCAGTGCTGCTCTCTGTGGCCTGCCTGTTCTCACACGCCATAGCTGTCCCAGAGACCTCTCCTGTCACACTGGTAACTCAGATTCACCCAAGACAGCTGGTTCCTCAGCTCAGAGCAGCAGCAAAGCAGAATCAAAATGGGATGGAAGTCACAAAAGGCTTCTCAAAGTTGAAAACACAAAGAATTTTTCCAAGAGGTGGTTATGTGTTGTCCATTCCCATGGAGGGTCAAGTGTAGGAAAGTTATCTCACGGCCCTTGAAGGGACATTCTCAAGGTTCTCTGAATTTGATCCTCCTCTTCTGGACCTCCTTTTTCTCTCTATCCCACTTCCCTGCTTACCTTGGATAAGTTGTAATCCATAGCTCTCCTGTGTCTTCATCCCTTGCTACGATCCTCCTGCTGTTTTCTTATGTATTATTTCTAAACGAACATTTGTTTACTTATTTCTCTATGGCCCGGGAACACAGAAGCCTTGCTTCATTAATATGTTTTTCTTTTAAAATATTTTATTTGTTGGTCTGTTTTAATGCCAGTACCAGGCTGTTTTTTATGACTATAGTCCTGTAGTATGGTTTGATGTCTGGTATAGATATCCCCCTGTATTATTCTTTTCACTCAGGGTTGCTTTGGCTGTTTGAGGTCTTTTGTTGTTCCATATGAATTTAAGAATTTGTTCCCAAGCCTGGGAAGAATGTCCTTGGGATTTTAATTGGAATTGCATTGAATCTGTATATTAATTTGGGTAGAATGGACATTTTTACTATATTAATTTTTCCAATCCATGAGCATGAGAGGTCTTTCCATCTTCTGATGTCTTCTTCAATCTTCTTCAGGGCTATAGTCATAAAAACAGCCTGGTATCGGCACAAAAACAGACCTGTAGGCCAATGGAACAAAACTGAAGATCCAAACTTGAGCACACACAATTTCAGCCACCTCATATTTGACAAGGGGGCCACAAAGATTCAGTGGAAGAAAGACAGCATTTTCAACAAATGGTGTTGGCAAAACTGGATCACCACTTGTAGAAGAACAAAATTAAACCCCTATCTCTCACCCTGTACAAAAATCAACTCCAAATCGACAATCTGAAACCCCAAACTCTGAAGGTGATAGAAGAAAAAGTTGGAGCAACTTACCAGACATAGGTGTAGGAAAAGACTTTCTAAATCAGACAGCAGCAGCACAGGAAATAAGGTCAACAATTGACAAGTGGGACTTATTAAACTCAAAAGTGTCTGTACAGCAAAAGAAACAATCAGGGAAGTGAAGCAAAAACTCACAGAGTGGGAGGAAATCTTCACTGCTGATACATCTGACAGAGCATTAACTTCCAGAATATATAAACTACTCAAAAAGCAAAGAAGTAAACAAAAGACTCACTCGAAAGATGGAGTAAAGAGCTGCGCAGAGAATTCACATGTATGAGGAAATAGAGATGGCTGAGAAACATCTTTAAAAGTGTTCAACATCACTAATGATTAAGGGAATGCAAATTAAAACCACTTTAAGATATCATCTCACCCCGATAAGGCTGGCAAGGATCAAGAAAACAAATGATACTACATGCTGGAGAGGGTGTTGGGAAAGAGGAACACTTATCCACTGCTGGTGGGAAAGCAAACTTGTACAACCACTATGGATAGCAGTATGGAGAACACTTAAAAGACTCAAAATGAGCCTACCACTTGACCCAGCCATACCACTTCTGGGAATATATCCATCAGTCTCTTCCTCCCACAGAGATACATGCACAGCCATGTTTACTGCAGCTCTCTTCACAATAGCAAAGAGCTGGAACAAACCCAAGTGCCCCTCAGCCAATGAGTGGATAGAGAAAATGTGGTATATCTACCCAATGGAGTTCTATGCACTGGTAAAGGAAGATGACATCATGAAATTTGCAGGTAACTGGATGGAAATAGAAGATTTTATGCCAAGTGAAGTAACACAATCTAGAAAGACAAAAGATGAATGGTATCCCTCATCTGTGGATGCTAGTACCAAGTACCTAGTTGTAAGACAAACTGAGCAACGTTAATGTTATATTCTTCATGATCTAAAGACAACTGTGCTCTTGCAATTGTGAATCCCTAAACAGGTTCTAGAGCTGACCTAACATTTATTTTCAGACCTCTAGTTTTTGCTATATGATGGAGGGTATGTGTGCATCTCTTAGAGTAATATGGGATTAAAATGGAAAGATACGAATCAAGGAATATGATATGGAAATAAGATACATTTTGTTTCCAAAGGATACAATTTTAATATAGGTGCAATGTAATAGGTTGGTGTAACTTAGCTTTTCTGGGTGCTTAAGGACCATACTTAATACCCATACCAATTTGGCCAAGGGTCCTATGGGATAACTTTGTTCCTTGCTCTCAGAGGTCAACCAAGTCTTAGGGGATTGTGGATGATGGCATCTCTTGAAATATCCTGCAAATGTGGGTCACCAGTCTTCCTGTTCAGGGAGGTCTTGGAAACCCACTAATGAAACTTCAGCCAGTGTCCAGTCCATAAAGAGGAAAGTCTGCTCATGCTTCAGAAAAGGAAGCCTGGTCTAGAAAGACCTGATTTTGTTCCCAAGTGGATGGAACTGGTAAATGAAAAGCTGAAAGGAGCAAGGCACTCCCACCTTCCTTCCCCCCAAAACCCCCGAGGGACCCCTGAGGACCAGATCCTCAACTGACCTTGAGAAAACAAAAACCTTGGTTAATCTGGGCTGCGTGGCCTTAAGCATCCAAAAGGAAAGTATAGCCAGATAAAAATAATCAGTAAGAGTAGAGAAACTGTACCGCAGACATAGAACTTGAGATCTTAGTAAAAAGATGAAAACAAAAAAGAGACAGTACTGTTGTTTGGCCTGTCTTCAATTCTTACTGGCAAGTGCATCTACTTTGTGGCTGCCACCACTCTTGGCACTCCTCAAAGACCAGAAACACAGCTTTTTAAGTTTCCAATATGGACTGAAGACTCATGTCTCTCCAAGAATCCTCCAATCCTTCAATGCCAGATGGAGACTACTGAGATACCCAGTTTGTGGAGTAAACAGCTAAGGGGATGTCAGCCTCATCAGAATATAGACTGCCATTGTTGGACTACCTGGGCTATATCATGGAGGCCAGTACAGGGGGATCAAGACAGGATGCATGCTTACTGGATTTCATTTGGGGGACCATGGGAAGGAAAGACCCTAATGTGGAGCAAAAGTGCAGGATTGATGGTTGTTTGGGATTGCCAAGGAGGAACCTTCGAGCACTTCCTTAAGAAAAACACGACATTTTTTAGGAAAAAAAAATCCTCCAATCCAAGTGATATGTGTATCTATATATTTATGTATATATAAAACTACAGACGCTTATATTATATGAATATAATTATACGGTTGCACTTAGAATATAGAATAAATTTATTATATAAAAAAAAAAAAAAAAAAAAATATATAGATATATAGATATATTATAATCTACTGTAGACTAGTACAGATTGAGGGAGAAACAAAAGAACTGAAAAAAAAGATAGAGAAAGATGCAGGACAGTTATGGCAAAATGCATGATCTGGGGGGGGGTGAGGAGGGGTGGGGGGAAGGGAAAAGGACTATGCTTGAACTGAATGGAAAAATGATGTCTGAAATACACAAAACATCAATAAAATATTTTGTTTATCATTTTTCAAAAATTTTCATGTGTATGAATGTAAGTGGCTCCAGGAGTCCTCCCCCTCATCCCCCCTCCTCCTCCCCTCTTCCTCCCCCCTCCTTTCCCCCTCTCCTCCTCCTCCTCCTCTTTTCCTCTCTTCTCTCTCTCTCTCTCTCTCTCTCTCTCTCTCTCTCTCTGACATTTCTGGTTACTTTCTCTCTATAAAGACATTAACACTAATGGATTAGAGCCCCAACTCTGTGACCTTGCTTAATCTTAAATACTCCTTTGGAGGCCTCTGTCTTTAAGTATAATTGCATTGAGAGCTCTAGCTCCTGTGTACAAACTAAAATGGGACACAATTCAGCTTGTCACTCCTAGAAAGACAATTATACTTTAAGACAAAAATTAAATTAGGAAAACATATGTTGTAGAATTATTATTGCTGATAATTATAGAAATTAAAATGGTTTGACTCTTCCACAAATTATATTTCTAGGTATAATTTTTACCCTAGCTCTAGGACCAGATATTCAATTGATTATCTTCCCATAAATGCTCTCTGATCATCTCAAGTTTGCCCACCTCCCCTGTCCTCTCACTCCCTCTTCTTAAGTAAACTTCCTTTACTCTTCTTGTTCACCTACTGATATATTCACCTGGACCGGAAGCCCTGGAAACACACTTCAGTTTAATCTCTTCATGCCCACAAAATGCTGAATAAATTTCACTCATTCTCTGTACCAACAGATTCCTGACTTAGGGTCACCTCAAGAGTCTGCTTTATTAATATAGGGCACTTTATGATTAGCAAATTACTTTTTCGAGAGGAATTTTTAGAGATGTAGGAGAAAAAGGTGGGGAGAGAAAAGGAAAAAAGAAAGGTGATAGAAGGACAAGTACGATCAATGTACACTATAGGCCTGCGAAAGATGTCATAAAACTCGTTGCTTTGTACAATTAATATATGTTCGTAAAATAATCACTTAAAAACCCTGAACAATGTTAAAATAACTTGAAATTTACAGAAAGTATTTTTTTATTTTATTTTATTTTATTTTTGTATGTGTATGAATGTACTGTCTGCATGTAGGTTTGTGCACCTGTGTCGTGCAATGCCGCAGAGATCAGAAGAGGCGTCCAATTCCCCTGGAACTGGAGTTAAAGATGGTTCTCAGCCACCATGTGGGTGCTGGGGATCGAACCCCGGTCCTCTGCAAGAGAATTCAGAGCTCTTAACCGCTAGGCCATCTCTCCAGCCCCAAGAAAGTATTTTTAAAATCTATTAAGGACACAGATAACCCTAATTGTCATATGGAAGATGTTTTCTGACATCATTTCCTGTATATATGTTTTATGTACTTCATGATTTTCATTGAACATTCTATGTTGTACCGTATTATATATCTTTTTATGACAAAGACAGTATAATTTTTATATAGTGAGTGCAATATAAAAATGTTTTAATGGCAGATTAAAGAAAATTCTATATAGACTCTGTAATAGGTAGATTATAAATGACTAGGTTATGCAAATATATCATAGGCTAATATAATATAGTATAGTATTATCCAATACATAAGGTAGTTTATAAGAATAGTAACATAAAATGTACTTTGTTTTCTATTTTTAATTACCTTTTATTTAATGTGTGTGTGTGTTATGGGCACATGTGTGTCACAGCAAACCCATGGTGGTCAGTGTGACCTTACCAATGCTAACACAATAGTAGTCTCTGACTTCTACTTATACTAACTTGTCCTACACAGAGTGGTAAATTTACTAATAAGTCTGTCTCACGTGTCTTGTGACATTTCCATTTCCTCCTCTCATTCCTTCTACCTCGTTATTCTCTATGCTCTGCTTTTGAAGTTAGAAAATTTTCTAACTTATAAGAATCAATCAAATGTTTGCTGACTTGTTACTAAACTGACTTCTAAGTAACTGTAGACAGTTTTAAAGGTCATTTCTCAAACATGGCAAGGATGTATTGCTGTGCTGAAAATTTTATTAGTTTTTTAATCAAGTGATTAAATGCATTTTTAAATAAACACAGCAATATCCTTCCTTAGTAAATTCTGAATATGTATTGTGCTTGGGTTGAAAGCCATCCTTCAAGTGGAATAGTCTGTGCCTCTATGCTGAAACTAACAATTTCCCCATGATACATGTAGAGCTTTCTCTGAAGCAATATAGGATATTTTATTTTGATTGATTGATTAATTGATTGATTAATTGATTTTAGTGTTTGTATGTGAAAAAGCATGCCCATGAGGGTCAGAAGACAAGTTTTAGGGGTAAGTTCTCTCTGTCCCCCATTTGGGTTCTGAGCATTGAACTCAGGTCATCAGGTTTGATAGCAAGTACAGTTACCTTCTGACCTACTAAGTCAACTTACCAGCCCTAGAATGTTTCTTTTTTTTCTTTTTTGGGGGGGTCTTTTTGATACAGGGTCTCTCTGTAGCCTGTATTTTATGTGTCTTAGTGTTTTCCTGCTTGTATGCATGTGTACCACATGTGTGCCTTGTGCCCACAGGGTCAAGAAGGGGACAGTGGTTTCCCGGGAACTGGAGTTACAGCTGTGAGCCACTATATGGGTGCTAGGAACCGAACTCAGAGCTTCTTTAAAAGTCACACATGTTCTTAACTAATGAGCAATCTTTCCAAACCCTAGAATAGTTCTTATATCTAATGTATCACTGAGGTATTGGAAATTTATAATGTCTCTAACAGTTCATGGAATATGGATGGTGTCTTAGATATGATTTCTAGCTGTCTATCATTCCTAATCAATCTAGCTATGATCTTAACTAAATTCTTCTGTGAAACTCACTATAAAATATGTTCTTACAAATCCTAATGAATAAAAATTTTCCCAATTATGAAAGGAAAGAGAGCATTAATCTTCTTTATCAACACTGTGGCTTATGGACTATAACACAATATGAAATAAAAGGAACAAAATTAAGCCATGCTTGTCCCTTAAAACACTTTTGTCCTCATTCCTATAATGTATAGTGGATATCACTAGGATTAGTCCTGCCAAGGCTTGTTGGACTTCTCCATAATTTGTCATTAAAACAGCAGAAATGCCCATGGCTTTGCATCAGTTGATCTGAAAAGTTGAAAAGAACATTTCCTTGGATCCATGCAAGATTTCAATTATAACAGACGGGGACATTCTATTCCAATATTTATATGAAGATCTTAACAAATTATAATATTTTGAAGAAAAATCCAAACAAGGCCATCTGGCACCCCTTCAGAAGAAGATAGAAAAAACTTTCATGGATGGGAACATAAAACCAGATATATAATCAAATCCCAGGAAGAACTCCCTGGCGGGACATGGTAGCTACAAGTTAAATCCGAATGAAGCAAGTACAATTCCATTTCGAGTTTCATAAGTCCAACATGAGCCTGTTTTCTTTTGATATTTATTTATTTGCATAAAACATATAAACCCCAAATGAATGAAAACACAAGACAAAGTTAGAAGACAGTCTATTTCAGAGTTCTGGGATTAATTGAAACAATGAAGCAGGACAGGAATTGATTCATTTCTAGAAAATAATGTGTTGTGTAACAACAAATTCTTGACTGATGATTTTTGTGACTAAAAATCTCAATATAAAATTTAAATTACTGCATCATCAGAGGAAGGCTCATATAGTGTGATGCTAAGTTTTAAGTATTGGGTGTTTTAAATAGCAATGAACACTTGTAAACAATGCTGTCCAAGATGTTCTTCTTCTGTGTCTTCATCTTTTGACTTCGCACTATAGAAACATAGAGAAAGTTCTTGAATAAATGTCACTGCATGCCTGAAATGCAGGCAATTTGGTCATAGTTCATGATGTTTTAGATGTGATCCTGAGTTTGGTTTGTAGGTATTTTTGCACAGGGGGAATGTTCTATAAATTTTTTCTTGCATTTTATCTCATTTTGGTATCATAGGAAAACTTTTTAAATATACATAAAGTACCCAGATACATACATGTATCTCATAGTTGCATGTGTCTTCAAGCATATGCACATGTCTTGGAACTCATTACAGTCTTTATATATGTAAAAATCCAAAAATGTAATTAATATGCAGTTTTTCACGGGTATTTGGCTATGAAATATTGACAGAAACTATTAACTGATGCGACTCACACTTTCCATCATATAGTAACATTAAATTCAAATGAATGTACTAGATGATAATGCCTCCATTGTCCTTCACCAATCTTCTAAGTCCTCCCTAGTCCTTTCTGTTTACCTAATGAAGTAACTTTATCATTGATTGATAGCTAAGCAAGGTGAAATGGTACGAAATGGAATTAGCCATTCTAGTCCTTTTTAATTGATTAAGCTTACAAAATATTTTTGTATGCACTTTTCAAACTAAAAATGGAGATTTTATAGTTTAGAATTATTGTGGAATATATAATAAACTTATAAATCTGACTATATATTAATTGATCCTTGGGGAACTTGACTGATCTGCCTTGACTCACATGACCATCTCGAACTCATGGCTGAGCTGGAGAGATACAATTCTCTCATCACCAGTTTAAGTTTATACTCACTATGATGGAGCTAGTAGGACTTCTTGACTGGCAGCCTTCCTCCCTTGCACCATCCATTGCTCTATCATTTAAGTGTAATTTTCCTGACCATTGCTCTGTAATATAGTTTGAGATCTGGTAGAGCAGTCTCCCCAGCTTTGCTCTTTCTGCATTGTCTATTCGAGCTCTATGAAGAACATCATGGGGTTTTGGTTGGTATTGCATTGTCTATTAATTGCTTTTAATAAGATGGTCATTTCACAATATTAATTCTGCCAATCCACAAGCATGGGAGGTCTTTCCATCTCTTCAAGACTTCCTCTATCTCCTTCTTCAAAGATGTAAAATTGCCAGCACCCACATGGCGGCTGAAAACCGTCTGGAGCTCCAATTCCAGGAGAGCTCCAGTTCCAGGGGAGTCTGACACCCTCTTCTGACCTCTGCGGCATTGCACGACACAGGTGCACAGACTTGCATGCAGACAGTACATTCATACACATACAGAAATAAATAAAATTAAAAAAAAAATAAAAAAATTAAAATTGTCATTGTAGAGGTGTTTAACGCAATCTCACTAGCCCTCAAATTACCTTTTGTCTTTAATTTTTGGGTATATAATACTTTTATATCACTTCATTTTATCTCCTCCCATATCCATCTTCAATTTGCAAAAGTTTTCATGGGCTTCCTCAGAGCTTTCAGCAGACACACAAGTAACTTGTCTCCTTCTTTATAGCCCTATGCTGTTTCAAGAATATAGCTTATAAAAATATTATTAGATTTTATTTCCTGTTCACTATAACTACAATCATTTCTCATATTTGTAAGTTATAATCATTAAATGGTTTTGCAGTTACTTTAAGCCCACTATAATTTACCAGATCAGTTAAGAAAAAAGTCTTGTTCATTCCGATTCTTTATGCCACAGTGCTCTTCTTTTATCATGCACGCACACACACACACACACACACACACACACACACCTCATACACATACACACATCCTGTTTCTTCTCTTTGGAGAACTTCTTTCCATACCTCCTTACAAGTTCACTAGTGATAAATTCCCTCCATATTTGTTATGTGATGAAGTCTAATTTTTCCTTTACTTGACAAGGACAATTTCACTGGTTAAAAAAATCTAAGTAGCTATTTTTCTTTTTCCCTTAAACACATCCAGGGACTGAAAACAGGATGTAGAACAGAGAAAAATTGATAGAGAGGACAAGTGGGAGAGAATGGAAAGAGAAATTGTTGTACCAATGTACACTCCTGTCAATAGTATAAGAGTTCCCATATGTCCACATCCCTGGTAAATTAAAAAAATGGTGATATCGAGCATGTTTTTGACTCTAAAGATGAAATAATAAATTGAACTTTTCTAAGTTAGAATACAGTTGAATGTCTTTTCATATTTTAAAATATGTTATATTTTGGCAAATCTTTCTTTCTGCCTTTCTTTGTCTTTATGCTTTGGTATCTCTATAATTTATATGCAAAATATTCTTAAATATATGTATATACATAATTATAATAAAAACCATACAAATAATCTTGAGACTTATTGACACATATATGTGTAAAACCACACAGACATATGCATGAATATAACATACCTAGAGACTAATCATTTTGATTTAGGTAGTATATAAAAGCTATATTTCTTTACTACATCATGAATCTGTCAATATTCTTCAGAATGCTTTAGTGGATCAAAATCTGTTTGCCTATTCCCTATAGATTATACCTTTTTTGGTTGTATACACAGTCCTTTCTTACCCCGTAGTCTCTACATTGGACAAACATGTAACTTACACTTCACAAGCTATATTTTACTATTTTTATGCTCAATTTGTTTGGCAAGTAAAAGCAAAATTATCACAACTTTTGTTCACTTCTCTTTCTAGTTCATTTATAACATATGTAAAACTCTTATTTGGATTTTGGATGGATTATTCTCTATTTCACTCTTGCCAGTTGAGTTTTGATTTCTGTATTATCTGAAAATTCTACTACTAATCAGCTCCACCTTTACTCTAAAGTCCTGACATTTCTTTTCCTTTTTCTGTGGTGCAATTTTCATATAAGTTTAGGTTAAAACCATAGTGACAGCCTTTATTTTCTTATTGATAAATTTAAATGCTTTAGATTTATTTAAATCAGTGATATATTTTCAAGTATTTATATTATGTCCTTGTGGAGGAACTGTTAATCATTTTTCTTATGCTTTATGCTTAGTTTGATGGATTTCTTTTTTTTTCTATTATAACCTAGAAGCATTAGTTTCATATATACATTGCTTAATTACAGGATTTAGAGCAAAATCTAAAGCCATAGATACATAATAAATTATGGCATAAATTAGACTTTCTTTCAAATGGACTGGCCCTCACAATCAAGCATCAGATGCCCCAGAGAAGAGCCCTTCTGAGGAGGTGGATTTACAGATCCAGTGACCCTTCCCACCCACCTGCTCACCTAGGGGTGGGGCTAAGGGCTCACAAGTTGAGAGTGGGTCTCTCTCTCTCTCTCTCTCTCTCTCTCTCTCTCTATCTCTCTCGTTGTGTGGAATTCCCAAGATGGCTGGGATAAACACTGTTGAGTGAACACACTGCTCTCCCAGGAAGAAAAATTTTTTGTGACATAAGTATAAACACATAATTTGCCACTGTATACCTACCTGCTGTTGCCCTGCCATCTTGTAAAGTTTCTGTGTTATGAACCCTTAAAATGATGGGGCATATGATTTTAAGGGTTCACAACACAGCAACATCATGAAATGTATCAGTTAAGTAAATTTATACATTTTGTACCATTTATTGCGTTCTTTATTAAGCAAAATGTTTTTGGAGTTTTGGATTTATATCATATTTATTCATCTATTTTAATTAGAATATAATTCAGACAGCAAATAATTTACTCTTTAAAATGTATGTCATGGGTTTTAGTATAATTCAAGAATTATGTAATTATTGCTACTTTCTAATGCCGTATTGTTTTATTTAGAATCTCAGCATACACATGGCAGCTAACCATTACCTTTACTCCTGTTAGTAAAAACATATCCATCCATGAATTCCAGCATATATATGGTGGGTAACCACTATCCTAACTCCAAAAAGTAACTACATATCCTTTAATAACTAATCTCCATTCTCCGTCTCTCTAACCCCCAGAAACAGTAATCTACATACTGTCTTTATAATTTCTTTCACAAGAAAGAATAAAAATGGATCCAGTGGGAACTTCATTTTCACATTTCTAAACTCAGGGGAGATATTTTCTTTTCTACCAATGTATGTAATACTTGTGATTTTAATAGACATTTATGATCAAATGAAAATGTCTTCTAAGATTTTGTGTGTTTTATCACTAAAGTACATTGTATTGTGTCAAGCGCTTTCCCTCATCAAATGAGATGATGTGATTTTTTAAATTTATTATTTTTTAATTTATATGCATGTATGTATTGCCTGCCTGCCTGTAAGCGCACCTATGTCATGCAATGTCCATGGAAGTCAGAAGAGAGCAGAAAATCCCCTGGAACTGGAGTTAGGGCAGTGGTTAGCTGCCATGTATATGATGAGATTTGAACCTAGGTCCTCTGCAAGAGCATCCAATGCTCTCAACCACTGAGACATCTCTCCAACCTGAGATGATGTGATTTTTAATTTATGTTCTATTGACATAATATGTTCCACTGATTAGTTTTGGGTATTAAAGCCTGAAAAGTCCCCATGGGTCAACACATAATCATTTCGTACATTACTGCACTGTTCGCTTCCTCTGGAGAGTCTCACCTCCTGCTTTCTTTCAAAACGTTGTTGATCAACAGCTTCCCTTTCTTGCATGTTTTTTGTCTGTTTTTCATATGATGGTAAACCTTTGGGCACACAGTCATGGATTTTTCATTGAAGATCCTTTTTGGATGACAAATTTGACCTCAGAATTGGTTATAGGACTATTCAGATTTCACATTTCTTCTTGATTTCTTTTAGTCAGTTTGTGTCTTTATTGTCAATTGTTAATTCTGTTTGTAAGTAGTAACTGCTCACAGTGTGTTTCAATCTATCTTTTTCTATAAATTTGAGACAATTTTACAAATTCCTGACTTTAACACTTCAAATTCTCCCTTTTCAGTATTTGTAGAAGCTTTGTCAGTTTTAGTGGTGTTGAGTTTATTACTTTTCTATTCCGTACTTAATTTCTGCATTAATTTGAATTATTTTTCTGCTCACTTTGGGTTTATTATGGTTTTAAATTTTATAGTACTTAAGGTAGGTGGTCAGTTCTTGATTTTAGTCTTTTCAGACAAATGTCCCCCTGTGTGGTTGCTGTGTCCAGGCTCTGGAACATCTTCCAAGGGGGTACTGTGTTGAAGGCTTGTTTTTAGTCTATGTTTCTATTGGAAGATGTTGGGACTTTTTGGAGAAAGGTCACTGAAGATGTGGCTTTTAGAGACAACATTGGCTGCCTTAGCTCCTCCTAGCCCATTTTGCGTCCTGGCAGTAGTAGTGGCACTTTCCTCTACATGGGTCCCCACCACAATATACCATGTTCCCAGAGTCCCTAAACCCACAAGTCCAAGCCACCATGGACTGAAACTTCTTATACTATGGCACCCAGTAGGTTCCTTCTCCTTTTATTACAGTGACAGAAAACAGATTTGCTTTAAAAATTTACATTTTTAGAATAATTTGCTTTTCTTTTCAGTAAACGTTAAGTGGTCTCTTATTTCTTCTTTGACAACTTGGTTATTTGGGAGGATATTCCTAAATTTTCATTAATTTGGGCATTTCTGCAATTTTTCTTATTAGCATATGATTTGATTTTGTTGTAATCTGAGAGCCTACTTGATGTGGTTTTCAGTTAGAGAAAAAAAGTGACAGTAGCTACAAGCTAGGAAAATTATACTGAAAGAACATTTTAGTACTAATAAATAGTGCACTCATCAAAAAAGCTTCTTTTTGCAACATTTGGAGGCTATTATGGAGATCCACAACTGTCTCACACAGAGAATGTATGTCTGGTATATGTCCAGCCCTAAGTAATGCATCTACACTGGAAGCTCTACACCTAAGGCTTATGGAACATAGAGGGATGGTATAGAGAGAATACTGATACATCCCTCAACTCCTACTGGTGATACTTCCTCGTACAACAGACTGTGATCTATCTAGAATGACACAACTAGCCACAATGTAGAGAATAATAACAGACTCCAGATGTGTGCTCCTGGGTAGAACTCCTATATTAAAACTCACCCATCCATGTCTAAGGAACCATTGCAGAAGAGGGGGCAGAAAGATTGTAAAATCCAGGGTTGGTCCATGAACATAGGGAAACAGAAGCTTTCAGTCCTCTTAGAACTTGGTCATAAGAAATTGCAGCAATGGTGACAGCATGCACAAGACAAATGCTGACTCAGTCAGACAAAACTCAGCATAGAACTTGGGAAATGGGCAGAGGCTCCAACTCTAGCTGAGGAACTATTGGCAACTGATTACTGTTACTTCACCACAGTCAGGTAAAGTTGATCTTCTTTTTTTTTTAATTTAATTTTTATTGATGGTTTGTGCATTTTGTACATCATTTTCCAATTCAGATCAGGCATATTTCCCTTTCCCTTCCCCCCCCCCCCCCCCCCTTCCCAGATCATGTATTCTGCCATAACTGTCCTGCATCTTTCAGGTTTTTTTTTTTTTTCATTTTTTAGCTATAAGTGATAATCCATGAGTATAAGCATCCTTCGTGCAAAACCAATCTACAGACTGTTGTGCCCAAACCCCCACAGTCCTACCATTCAGTGGGGGGTGACAGGTTGTTTGTTCAATCAAGTTGATCAAATGAGTGTCCAGACTACATCGCTGTAGTTTCACCGTTCACCCCAATCGCAGCCTTTACATTCTACCATGCCCCCTCTTCCGCAGATTGTTCCCTAGGCTTAGAACTCCTCTTCAATATAGTGCTGGAAAACCTTGCAAGGGCAATAAGGCAAGAAAAGGAAATTAAAGGAGTTCTAATTGGAAAAGAGGAAATCAAGCTATCCCTTTTTGCTGATGATATGATTGTCTACCTAAGGGATGCTAAGAACTCCACCAGAAAACTCCTAGAAATGATTAAGAGCTTTGGTAAAGTGGCAGGATACAAAATAAATCTAGAAAAATCAGTAGCCTTTCTTTACACCAACAACAAGCAACTGAAGAAGGACTACAAGGAGACCTTCCCACTCACAATAGCCTCAAAAACAATAAAATACCTAGGAACAAACCTAACCAAAGACACCAAGGATCTCTACAACAAAAATTTTAAACCCCTGAAAAAGGAAATTGAGGAAGACATCAGAAGATGGACAAACCTCCCATGCTCATGGATTGGGAAAATAAATATAGTAAAAATGTCCATCCTACCCAAACTAGTGTACAGATTTAATGCTATCCCAATCAAAATCCCCAAGAGTTTCTTCACAGGCTTGGAAAAAAAAATCCTCAATTTCATTTGGAAAAACAAAAGACCCCGAATAGCCAAAGCAACCCTGAGTGAAAAGAGCAATACAGGGGGGATCGCTATACCAGGGCTATACTACAGGTCTATAGTCATAAAAACAGCCTGGTACTGGCACAAAGTTGATCTTCTTTAAGTGGGCGATACTAGATAGGCTGACTCGATTTCAGTGGATGAACTTGTACACAGGGACGTCTGGGTACAAAGGCTTGAGTAGACAGGACTGACATGCATGGTGGAATTCATGAGATCCAGTGGGGAGTGGTATGTGAGGTGCAGATGGGGGAGGGGAACTTACCACAATCTGCCAATCCTTGGGGAACATTCAAGATCGAAAGTGAAAATCCTACTTTGAAGACTGTGCTTTAAAAATTATTTTCTTAGCCAGGTGTGGTGGCGCATGCCTTTAATCCTAGCTCTTGGGAGGGAGAGGCAGGCAGATCTTTGTGAGTTCAAGGCCAGCCTAATCTACAGAGCAAGTTCCAGGACAGCTGGGGCTGCAGGGAGACCCTGTCTGGAAAAGATCAAAAAAATTATTTTCTCATCATTGTTTACAGCAAAGTATCCTTTTAACACTGGCTTTTGGGAACTTAGACCTTAAAATTGAGGTTTCTAGAGATCAGCTTGAATGCACTGTAGAATGAGTGTCAAATACATAGCTATAGAATATGAGTGTCAAATACATAGCTATAGAATATGAATGTCAAATACATAGCTATAGAATATGAATGTCAAATCCATAGCTATAGAATATGAATGTCAAATACACAGCTGGTAAAAAGAAAAAAAAAGATTGCACTTTTTAAAGCAAATCATTGTTCAACAAGGATTTAATATCAGAACTGAATCAAATCAGTATATTACACAAGGGTACTAACATGCAATATTCATTATGTCAATGTTCCACCACCTAAATGGATAATTTCAACCCTGGATGCTATAGCTCAAATCATCATAGATAAAAGCTTTTTGTAGCTGAGCCAATCTAAAAGATTGTCTTCAATACTCCTAATTTTAAAGTTAAAAAGTATGCTTAGGTAAAGACAACCACAGAATGTTAGAAGAGCATGTTATTCTTTATGAGTATCAATTTAAAGCAGAAATACCAGCTCAAATCCTTTGAAAATATCTGTGAAGCAGCCAGATAGCTGATTCTTTGCCTCTGCCAACATCTTTTCCCCAAAATGAGGTGTCCATGTGTTCAGCCAATCAAATGAACTGCTTGGATGAACATGCTAAGGTGCTTTAAAATTCAGTAAATAGTACTAATCACTTCCAGTTCAGTATTGATCTTAAAGGCCCTATTCATGCCAAAAAGAGTGGAATGCAGCTGTTCTCTGCTTTCCTTTAGAATTTGTATGTGAGAGTTTGTTTGCATAATGAGTAATATGCCTGTGTTTTGTGTTCATCTGTATTTAGGAGGTTCAGAGCAGGCCTGCAGAAAGTCATAGCTGTGAAACAGGGACTTAAAGGAAAAACGTGCATCTCTGTTGGTTCTGAAAGAGAGTGGCATGGAGACAGGAAATAAAACGTAGATGATTTCCAGGGCTGGAGAGATGGCCTAGCGGTTAAGAGCGGCCGACTGCTCTTGCAGAGGACCCGGGTTCGATCCCCAGCACCCACATGGCGGCTGAAAACTGTCTTTAACTCCAGTTCCAGGGGAATCCGACACCATCTTCTGACCTCCGGGGCATTGCATGACACGGGTGCACAAACCTACATGCAGACAGTACATTCATACACATACAAAAATAAATAAAATTTAAAAAAAGGTAGATGGTTTCCATGTCTCGTTACTACAGCACATGGTGCAACATTTCCTGAGCATTTAGTTGGTTGTTGTTGTTAAATTAACTTTGCAAAAATTTCAAAAATGCTTGAATTAATCCTAAGCTTTAAGTGTATTATGCAACCAACAATTTCTCATAAGTGCAGCATGTTTTGAATGATAACTCTGTCTTCTCATTGATTGAATGTAATCATGGTAAAAATGTGCCAAACTTTAAGAGATTTTTGTTATGAAATAAAGTCTTTTCTCTTTGCTCAATTTAATAAAGTCTTTGCTCATGATTTTTGTTCTGCTTGTTGTTTGTGCTATCCATTGATTATAGATTAGAGCAAACAGTCTAATTCCGTTTATAGCTCTCTATTTATAGCTATGTTTACCGTACCACACATGAGTCTCTTCCCATTTAGTTTTACCGTCATTTTTTTTTTTTTTCATTTCTCTCATAGTAACACCTGTCTCCCAGTCCTCTCTCTCAGGCAGCTTCTTTCCCTTGACCTCCCTGGTTCCTTTCCATTTTCCTGCTTCCTACAGTCTACCGTTTACATTAAATAAAATGCTGGGGCTGGAGAGATGGCCTAGCGGTTGAGAGCACCAACCGCTCTTTCAGAGGACCCGGGTTCGATCCCCGGCACCCACATGGCGGCTGAGAGTCGTCTGAAACTCCAATTCCAGGAGAACTCCAGCTCCAGGGGAATCCGAGACCCTCTTCTGACCTCCGTGGCATTGCACGACACGGGTGCACAGACCTGCATGCAGACAGTACATTGATACACATACAGAAATAAATTAAAAATAAAATAAAATAAAATAAAATGCTGAAGTTTCCATTACATGCTGTAGAGAAAGGCTAGCAGGTTTCTGTGCTCTTGAAATTCTTTCAATATAGAATATGCTCTGCCATGGGCTTTTACTCTTGAGTTTTACTTCTTTTATTTACAAAATATTTTTATTGATGTTTTGTGCATTTCATACATCATTTCTCAGTCCAATTTAGACACATTCCCCTTTCCATAACCCCCACCACACCCCAGTTCATGCATTCTGCCATACATGTCTTGCATCTTTTTCTCAGTTTTTAAAGTTTTTCTCTGTAGAGGTTCATTGTTTTGGGCAGAATTTAACTTTTTCAGTCAGTTCTTTGACCCAGTCCTTTTGTTGTTGTTTTTCCTTCCCATTGTATTGCTCCAAAATATGGCTATATATACATCACACATATCCCAAAATTATGACCTCTGAAAATGAAGTGTATGTTAGTTCCCCAAAATATGTTTATGAGTTCACATTTTTCCTCCTTAATTTTATATTACTCTAATATATGAATACAAACCTTCCACGTATATACTCTAATTACAATGTCTGAAAATAAATGGTAACTTAACTCTATAGCCCCTTAAGGGATTCACATAACAGCACAGTTGCTCAATAGCGAAGAGCTAGAAACAACCCAAGTGCCCCTCAGCCAATGAGTGGATAGAGAAAATGTAGTACATCTACACAATGATGGAGTTCTATGCAGCTGTAAAGAAAGATGACGAGTTAAATGGAGATATAAATCGCTGTTGTCCACATTTGTTTTACATAAAATTTGTAGAGCAATAACTCTGGGATTGGCACATACAAATGTTCTCTATAGTTTCTCTGTTGTACAGTATCAACTTGTAGCATTCTCTTTAAGATGGTTTAACATAAAAATTAAGTTTGCTCCCCAAGTTAATCATACATAGTCACCCAAAACAACATGGATAAATTTGATGAAACTTGAGCCTTGATTCCACCCTATAGTTATGTATAATACAACTGTCTTCTGGAGACTCATGGATTAAAAAAAAGGGGGGGGTACAGATAGACATGAAACCTCGTCAAAAACCTTGCAGTTCAAATCTTGAAACTAACTATGGGAAGGGATTTGTGTGTTCCAATAGGACAGGATGTCACCAGCTTGACGGCTGGGAGAGGAGATACAGCTTTGCATTGAGTAGGATGTGCCAGAGGGTGCCAACTGGGGGGTTGACCCGTCTGAACATTGAAAGGAGGGGATGCCTCAGATTGCCATGGACATTGGGCCCCTCTGTGGCCCCTACATGTGACAGCTCTTTGTGGTGAGTCCTGGTGAAGCTTGCCTTCTAGGTGCCGCAGGGGTTTTGATGTGAGAGACTTTCTTGCCTCCCCCCCAGAACAAGAAGAAATATGACGATGATGAGGTCGCTCTCCAACTGTAAATTGGAGACAACTATTATAGGGGTAATCTCTTATAAAACTGGTAAAACTGCCTTCTTTAATTGACTAATAGACATAAGAACTGTGAAAAGGATTATTCTCTGTTCAGAACCAAATATAATACTAAAGTCCTTAAACTATGCACTTAAGCAAAATATATCAATACAGGAGCTCTGACATCAGCAATGGATTATTCTACCAGGGAGATGTTGGCCAGGGGATCTAAGGCCCCACAAAAGGTAAAGGCTCCTTGCCTCTAAACTGGGATATCTGCAAGAAGAGAGGCGATAAGGCCCTGCTGCTGAAGACCTGACGTTAACATGGGGAAGATGTATTGAGACCACACATGCAAGTGTACAGATGGCCTCTGGAACACCAGAGAGTGTTACCAAAGGCCACTAAACCAAAACCAATAAAGCAAATACGGGTCTCCTTGAGTCAAGCAAGACTCCACCGTCAACACCAGCTACACCTCACCTGCCTGGAAATACTGTGCAGCAGAGGCAGCCATATGCCTCTATATCCCAAATCTAATTGGCTATTGGCTCTCTCCTTGGAGGAATAACCCATGGCTGATGCCACAAGCTTACATCCTCTACAGGTTAGGAGATGTCATAAGCCAAAGTAAGACCCTGTCATATTTAACAGGAAAAAATGTAACTCATGGATCAACATATTATCTAAACATATGTGTCTATACCAAAGTAACCTACCATAACTATTAATGCTGCTTAAATACCTATATATCTAATTGCTTGTGCTTCATTAGTAGGATCGAAAGATTATTCCTGGACAAACTGTCAGCCCATGAAAGGAAACAGCCAGAATTGACCAGAGTCCAAGACAACAGCTCCAGAGAGAGTGGACTGTTCTGTTCTCATCCACCTGTGCCCCTTTTCTAAGCCCAGGGAATAATCTGTGGAAGAGGGGGCGTGGTAGAATGTAAGGGCTGCTATTGGGGTGAATGATGAAACTACAGCAATGTAGTCTGGACCCTCATTTGATCAACCTGACCCCCTGCTGGAAGGTGGGGCTGTGGAGGTTTGGGCACAACAGCCTGCAAATTGTTTTTACATGAAGGATGCTTGTACTCATGGATTATCACTTATATCTGAAAAATGGAAAAAAAAATGAGAGAAATATGCAGGACAGTTATGGCAGAATGCATGATCTCGGTTGGAGGGGTGGGGGGGAAGGGAAAGGGAAATATGCCTGAACTGAATTGGAAAATGATGTATGAAATGCACAAAGCATCAATAAAAAAAATAAAATAAAATAAAAAGAAAGATGACATCATGAACTTTGCAGGTAAATGGATGGAACTTGAAGCCATTATGCTAAGTAAAGTAACACAGTCCCAGAAAAACAAAGGACAAATGTGGATGCTAGCACAAAATCCCTACTTGAAAGGCAAGGTGAGCAATGTTACTGTTATATTTCTTTTTATCTGAGGTTTACTTCTTAATCATCAGCAACCCTCTTGCTATTTTACCTCTTGCAACCACGGTCTCTTCCTCAGATTCTGCTCACTGTGGGCAAACTCTCATCCTTCTTCCTCATTTACCCAAACACCCCTGAAAAACTAATATATAACAGATGTCACTACAGGTTTGAAAACAGCGAAGAGTCAAACTAGACCAGATAGGAAACAAATTCCAATTAGGTATTTGACATTAATTTTTCTCAACAATTCATTTCCTAAAATAAAGTTCTATTAAAACTTAGGACTCAATTGTTCTGAGTAACTGAGTCTTGCTTCCTTACCCTGACATTTTGTCACCTCAGCATTAAGAAATCACCACCAATGTTTGTTATTATTTCATTTCCTTTATCAAAGTAATCATTCACCTAGCCTTACAGGGACTATGATAATAAATCCAATTAAAAGGTTCACCATGATTTTGTGTATGAAAAATTGTCTGTCTCCTATCTTCATAGCCCAACTGCAGATTATGTGAGATTAAGTTTTATTTTGTTATTGTATTTGTCTTTTTGAAACAGGGTTTCCCAGTAGTCCCAACTAGCATGGAACTGACTATGTAGACCAGGCTGTCCTTGCTCTCACTATCTCTGTCTCTTGAGTGCTGGGACTAAAGGCATGTGCTATCAAGTTGTCATGTTATTCTATTTTTGTGGTACTGGATATAAACCCCAGGCTTTATGAATGCTTATAAAGTGTTCTATTATAGAGACGTACGCCCAGGCCCATGTTGAGACAGCTTCTCATTATGTCATCTAAGCAGACCTTGGTGCCATGCTACTCCTGTAGCCTCTCTAATAGCTAGAGTTACTAGAGGCATGGGCTATTGAGTTAATAGGCATGGGCTATTGAGCTTGATTTGAGATTAGAGTTTTAAGATGTTCCAATAAAAAATTAGAGTTAGTGGAAGTTAAATTCACATTCTGCTTGCAGTGTTAGTAGTGTAAGGACAGTTCAAGGAAAAGTTGTTTTCTTTCTTTCTGGGTGTTTCCAACAGGTTTCATTTATTTATTGTTTTGTCTTCACAATGTGCTTGTCCTTGGAAAATTCCATTTTAGAGAGCGTAAACCTTAGCAGAATGAGGTTTAGGACTCTTCTTTCATGTAACAACATTGATGTACAAGTTAATGAAGGTATATGTATTTTCGGAAATAAATAAACCAAAACTATTCCATGGATGCAGTAGCAGTTCACAAAGAGTTGATTTCATCGTTATCAAAGTGTGTTCCTACAAATGTATGTGGACACACACTGTTTATTCATCTATGCACAACGCGTCATACCATTCAGACTTTTAGGGGCCTTTGATAGTTTTGACAAAGCTAAGGGCTGAAGCTCACAGGTGGGGGATATTGGTCTTGATTCCATGAACCTACCTGCTTTCTTTTTCTTTCATCACCAAGACGTCTAAAGACTGATCCCTTAGGAAGCAAACATATGCAGTGTGCTAGACCTGTATCTTTCCCCCTCCTCCCTGTGTACCAGGAAATATGAGCATTTTAATACTTGCCATTGGGCATGAGGTTTTAACTGAAAATTAATTTTCCTGAGGCTGAGATGATCATTGCAGGACATGTGAGCCCTGTGATATTGCTCAAATCTTTGCTATAGAGGGAAGGACATCTTCACTCGGAACCCAACCCTTCTCTATAGCAAATATATGCAGCCTGTTGGCTTCCTGGAGAGTTCTCACAGCTTTTCAACTTCTATCTGGCACACAGCAGAGCCCCTGCAGACAAGGATATTAAAGGAAGCTTTTAATAATGTATTATTGCCAACTGAAAATCTCTTGTCTTAAAATATAGACACTTTACAGTGAATTGGCTAAGTAGTAATAATTATCTCACCCTCCAACATATGGCCAAATTAATATAGTTTATTATATACATTATATGGGGTATGTAATTTCAAATGAATGTGTGTGAAGATAGAAAATGTGCCTTAGGGTAATTAAATGCATAGCAAAGGAACTTTTAAACACAGGGAAAAGTAGAGTAATACATCATCTTTATTGAGTTTTTTTGTAAGAAATATATTTTTTCATTCTGTTAAGCTTTTCCTGCATATAACATGTGGTGATTCTGAGGCTATAAAAGTCTTGTTTTCTGGACGGTATAATAATTTTAGGTTCCCTACTTCTCTGAGTTGTTAGAAATATTTAACTGAAAAAAAGTCAAAAGGGTTAATGTACTTGGTAAATTAGCCTGACAGAAGACCAATGATTGTTACATTGAGAGAAACTGACCTACATGCAGGAATATGAAAGATTTGAGCTTTCACTTCTCATAAGCTTTGAACAGGGCTTTCAAGAATACATTCCACATGTATAATTTTAATAGATAATGCCATTAAAACATCTAGCTCGCAATTAAAATTATTTGCTTCAAATAAGTAAAGATTTGGTTTGTGTGTTTTATGTTCTTCTGAACATCATAAAACTCTCTGAGCACCAATCTTTGATCTATAAAAATGACAGACATTTTAAGGTATAGCAGAGAAAAAGTAGGGCATTTTAGAAGAATTGTAATCTTCCAAATGTCTCTTTTTGTTAAGGCAACTATAAATGTTTTAGAAAAGGCAAATGTTTTAGAAAGCCTTTGTAAGGGTTGCTGGCTATCTGTATGTTCTTCATGTCTTAGCACTAAAAGGAAAGAAAAAAAATCAATGACATATAAAAATAACTTGAAAGAGATTCAAGAGAAAATTGACTTAAATTTAGCATTTTCAAACTTCTTCTAAAGAGAGAGAATCAAGTCTCCATGTCTTTTTGTGAGAATAAATGAGACAAAATAATCAATTCAACAACTGTGTTTTGATCACGATTTCACACAGTGAAAAAAAAAAAAGTTTTACACTTTGTTTATGTCCTGACAAGTAATTCTGATTCTCAAACTCATATCTCTGGAATGCAAAGAAATACTTCTAAACGATTCAGTGCACTTGACCTGTTGGGGTCATATTGAGAGCTCTGTGGAGCAATCATTGAAGTTTCATATACTTATAGGAATATTGATGAAATCATGGAACATTTTTATTTACCTCAAATTAAAAGTACCAGTGTTTGAACATTAAACATGGTGTGCTTTGCTTTTGCATATAATCTGCTAAATATCACAGACCTTGAAAGCCATTTTTTAAAATACTTTTATTTATTTCTTTGCATAGTGGTAACTTCTGAGGATGCATGCTGCATAAATGGAAGACAGATATTTTATGAAAAATTTCTTCTATAGAATCATAGGGAATGAAAAATTTTTAAAAGTCACAAAAATATATTGAACTCTAATAGTATAGGACAGTAAAGACGTGTGTACATTTAAGGCAAAGAGTTAAGAGAGGCAGAAATGAGGAAGGAGTAGAGAGAAAGGTAGCGGAAATAAATGTTTGCTTAATGGTCAGAGATTGAGTCCAACTTCAGGCTCGCCATCATGCTGGGACCTGGCATAAACCAGAAGTAAAGCACAGTTCCTGTCCTAAGGATGTTCACAGGTCAGTAAAGAAAAACAGGTTGCTGCAATGCAATGAAATTAAATGCCTCAGTGAGATTCCACAATGCTCTGGAAGCGCAAGTGCAGGAACAAATGGTCATTGTCACCTAGCTCACATAAAGTTTTAGGAGATTCTGACAAAGGCCCATTTGGTCCTTTCTAATTTTTCTCCTCTCTACTTTTCCTTTTAACTACTACTATAGTAAGGAAAAAAAGAGAACAATTGGCTGGAGAGATGGCTCAGGGGCTAAGAGCACTGGCTGCTCTTTCTTTTTTTTTTTTTTTTTTTTTCGAGGCAGGGTCTCCCTGTAGCCCCAGCTGGCCTGGAACTCACTCTGTAGACCAGGCTGGCCTTGAACTCAAAGATCTGCCTGCCTCTGCCTCCCAAGTGCTAGGATTAAAGGCTGCTCTTTCTTACATACAGACCCAGGTTCAGTTCCCAGCACCCACTTGCAGCTAACAGCTTTCCATAACTGCAGTTCTAGATGATCTGAGGCCCCCTTCTGACCTCCATGGGCATTAGATGACAATGGTGAACTTACATACATGCAGGCAATAAATCCACACATATAAAATAAAAATAGTAAATAAAATATTTTTAAAAGGGAACCAAAAATGAATCTATCATCACCCTGGGTTATAGACTAATTTCACTAGCACATTAATAAGAAATTTCTTATTGTGATAAAATTGGCTCCCCCCCCCAAAAAAAAAAAAAAGATTGATTTTTCCTTTGAAGAGACATTTTTATGTACTCTGTATTTCCTTGGGCAATTCCAGAAAAGAAGTAAGAACATTCTTCAGAAATAAGACACGATATTGGTAAGAAGAAACATGGTATGCTATTAGAGGAAAGAAATACTATTTTTAAGCTCCTTCTATGTGTCAGGTGCACCTAAGGCACTGTATATATGATGCCTCATTTAAACATTGCTACAGAGACGTCTAGAGGTTTCTAAACTCCTCTTATTCTTCAGTGCAAGGAAATTCAGAAGCCTTCTCCGTTGCTGAAGTCTGGAGAGATGATGGAACAGAGTGAAACACAGGTCTTAAACGAATCTGGGTGGCAAGCCAGGCCTCAGTGTCAGTTCTGAGGCTGCCGAGTGCTAAGTGCTCAGCACACAGCTCAAGTGTTACTGTGAGTTCTATGTTGTTCTGGCTTCATGGAAGTTTGGAAATCATAGATTACTCATAGGTCTTCATCATAAACCTTTTGTCCCTTGGAGAGAGTCAGTGGACACACCTGGAAGAATGACTCTTTGAAATCCATTAATTTCACTGTCCTTCCTCCCCTTTCTCATCTATCTTGAGCTACTTGGAGAGAAACACTATGCCCCAAAAGTAAATTTAAGTAAGCAATGAGGTATGGATTCTATTGTAAAACCAAGAGCTAGTCTGCTTGTTGATGAGGTTGAGCACCTGCTGCAGATGAGGAGAGCCCCATCTTCCTGCTCCCCAATGTAATGATACACTTGCCCTTTGAAAGGTGGGAGTCCAAGTCCAGGAGAGCTCCAGTTCCAGGGGAGTCTGACACCCTCTTCTGTCCTCCGCGGCACTGCACGACACGGGTGCACACACCTGCATGCAGACAGTACATTCATACACATACTGAAATAAATAAAAAAAATAAATAAATAAAAGAGTACCCTTTAAAGTGTTCCCTTTAAAGGTAACCTGTGACTTTACATTGAGATCCTGTGAATGTCCTTTTATTTGGTAAGGGTGTTTTCTTAATTTTAATTAGCATACAATGTAATGTTTCCTTATGGCATTCGCATACATAATTAGCTTTGGTTGACCCTCCCACACCTTACTCCACCCCTCCATCTCCCTGCACCCCTGTCCCTCTTTGTGCTTTTCCAGCCCCAGTATTTCCTTTGCCACTTTCATATCACATGTGTTGTATTTTCCACCTCATGCTTTTCCTTTAAAGCCCTCTTTCCCCTCTCACGGGAACTAGAGGTCTTTCTAGTCCCTTGGCCTGTAGCCCCATTCATAACCACCTTAGTAGATGTACACAAAATTTAAAGGGTAGGATCCACATATGAGAGGAAACATGCGACATCTTTCTGAGCCTTGGATTAGCTAATTTAATACATTTTTCCAGTTCTGATCACTTTCTTGAAAATTTCATGATTCAAATTTTCTTTATGGTTGAATAAAATCCACTGTGTGTAAATGCTTTATTTTTATTGTTCATTTGTTGGTTGACAGATAGCAACACTGTCTTACTATTTTGAATAAAACATTAATAAACATAGATGTGCAAGTATGTGTGTTGTATTAGTTACTCTTCTGTTGCTGTGATAAAAGAATGGCCGAAGCATCTTGTAGAAGGAAGGCTCCAACTGATGCGCTTCCCCCAGCAAGGCCATACTGTCTGACCTGCAAATGGCACCATCAACAGGAACCAGTACAAGTGTCTATGGGAGATATTTCTCATTCAAACCACCACATCTGTGGTAGGATACAGATATTTTAAGGATGGTCTAGATGGGTCATATGGTAGTTCTATTTTTAGAGTTTTAAGAAACCTTATTTCCGTAATGGTTGCAAAAGTTTACCACCAGCAAAAAGCCAGTCAGTAAGAACGCCAATGAACTGTCTTCTCTCCAGTAACATTCCATCCAGCAAATTTAGCATTTTTCAATAATATTATCCTAAACCAATTATATGACAGACTGCAAAATAGAACTCCTTGCTCCTACCATTCCTGCCTTTATTATTTGTGATTATATAGTATGGAAAATACTTATATTCTCTCTCTCTCTCTCTCTCTCTCTCTCTCTCTCTCTCTCTCTCTCAATCTCCTTATTTGATTTCACTTTATATTTTCTGTGACTCAGTTCTGGGAACAACTATCTTTAATGTGGGAACTTTCATGCTGATATTTCATGATAGAACTTTTTGCACATTTAGAATAAATCTTATGTGGTTATTTTTCAGTCAGTTCATTGTTGATATTTTACATAGGATTTATTTAATATTTTTAAATTTTCTGTGTACGAGTGTTTTTTTCCAGGTGTATGCCTGATGTCCTTGGAGGCCAGAAGTGGGTGTCATGTTCCTTGGGACTGGAGTTACAGATGGTTATGAGCCTCTATGTGGTTGCTAGGAACTGAACTAGTATTCTCTGTAAAAGCAGTCAGGATTCTGAACCACTTAGCCATCACTCCAGACCTTTAGGACTTTACTTCACTACTGATAAATTTGTTTTATGCTCATCCTTTTAATGCTGTATTGTGAGGTTTTAGAGTCAGTGTTCTACGTGCTCCATAAAAAGAATGTGAAAGCTTCCCTACTTTTCCAGTGTGGAATAGAATGGAAATCTCTGTTCTGTGAAGTATTATTAGAATTCCTTATAAAACCATCTGGAGCTTGGAAAATTTTATTTTTGTGGTGTGGGTTTTTTTTTTTAATTTTTTATTTTTATTTTTATTTTTTTTTAATTTTTATTTATTTCTGTATGTGTATGAATGTACTGTCTGCATGCAGGTTTGTGCACCCGTGTCGTGCAATGCCGCGGAGGTCAGAAGAGGGCGTCGGATTCCCCTGGAACTGGAGTTCTCCTGGAATTGGAGTTTCAGACGGTTCTCGGCCGCCATGTGGGTGCTGGGGATCGAACCTGGGTCCTCTGTAAGAGCGGTCAGCGCTCTTAACCGCTAGGCCATCTCTCCAGCCCGTGGTGTGGGTTTTTAATAATTCTCCTTGGTAAATTTTTGTATCTTTTTATGAATATTGTGGTGTTTCGTTGTTCTCTCTACACTGCACTAGTTTTAATAAATCGATTTCCCTTTTAAATTTCTTATTTTTATTTTTATAAAATTCGTTTTTGATTTTATGTGTTCTTTTTGTATGTATTGTAGTGAATACTTTAGGTATGGATTTGTTTTGGCATCGTTTCAAAGAAATTAGATTATGATTTAAATATTCATAAAAGTACTTGTTAGTGTCTTCTGAGTGAATTTTATTTTACTTACTAGGCTGCACTCTGTAGCTTGAAAAGAATTACTCCATGATCAATTCATTGGTCTGAAAAACTGGAAAGTTGATAAATGCCTGCAATGGCTTTCACTCACAATGATTTTAGAGAATGTATGCATGAGATCAAAAATCTCTGCGCTATGTCAGACATTTTATGGATTAGAATGACTACTGTGTTCAGTGTGTGTGTGTGTGTGTGTGTGTGTGTGTGTGTGTGTGTGTGTGCGTGTATGCATGCACCTTAGGATACTTGAATTCTTGGTCTAAAACATACCTTAATAGTTATAGGAACATAACCCAATCTTTTATACCTTTCATTTAAACCTAACCTACTTAAAATCAATGAGAAATTCGTTTTTAATATGTTAAAAGAAAAGATTTCACCATCTATTCATTTAAAAAAAAATTTCTGTGGATTACAACCCTTGTACCTGTTCCATAAGTGGTACAAGTACATGGTTTCTTTCTCCTGTTAAATCTTCTGCAAACATCAGCTAGAAATCTATGGAAGAAAAGAAATACACAACAAGTGATCTACTCTTTTTTTTTCTGATCTGCTCTTATACTAGTCACTTTGCCTCTGTCTGCTAAGTGCAAAAATAATTTTCCGAAGGAGCCTTAACTGAAGTTCTGATAGCAATAGAGCAAAATGTATTCTTGAAAGGTGACTTCTGGTAATGAAAAAATGAAATTAAATACATCTAAGGGCTTTGGTGATCTTAGCAGTAAAAAAAAAATAGAGACAATGCAGTCTGCTAACATTTGTACAACCCTAAGTATTTAATGGTTCTCAGTGGTAGCCTTAATAGAGCACAAGCCAATGTTCTAGAGAAAGAGAAAGAAAGTAAAGATCAGCTGCAACTATTATCCATTAGCAAGCATTTGACTGTCCCCAACCATAGCAACCTCGGCAGGGCTGCAGAATTAAGCATCTTTCACTGCTTCTCACTAATTATCAGGCTTATTTCCCATGCAGTTAGTCTTCTGCTAAAAGAACGTATCTCTCAAGCTTTTCATTTCCATTTCTTTTCTTATCTGTTTTCTAACCTCATACATACTTTGCAAATAATAGAAACTATGCCCATGAATGGAAAATTAAATGCATGACTAAATGTTAATTTTTTTCTTTTATGTTCTTAAAACTATTATTTAGCATTAAGAATTCCTTTGAAGTGAATGAGCATGATTTAATTTGTTAAGGTCTAAGTTCTGTGAAATGAAGTGGGATTTTATTAGCCTATATCCTTACCTTTTTATATTTTGCTATGGCATAGATAGATGATAGATAGATAGATAGATAGATAGATGATAGATAGATAGTGTGACATGAGCTTGGGTGGTACTACATCAAGTTTGTTTTTAAGTTTGATTTTTCTTTCATTTGCATTATATCCACTTATATCTGATTCATAGTACTATTATTATGATGATATAAAATCATAATTAAAATATGATTCCTCTATTTTTCTCTTTTTTTAGTAAATATAATACCTGATGTTACTCATCAATTTGCTATGTAATGTAGGAATATAAAGTAATATTTCTTTTTACCTGAATGCAACTCTACTGTCAAAATGTGACTCCCTGAACATGTTTTGGAAGTGACCTATCGTTTATTTTCAGAAGTCATAATTTTGGTATATGTGTGCTGTGTATTATTCACATTTTGGAGTGATACAAATGGGAAGGAACAACAACAACACAAAGACTGGGTCAAAGAACTGACTAAAACAGTAAACTTCTGCCCAAAACAATAAACTTCTGCATCAGAAAATTTAAAAAGACTGAGAAAAAGATGAAAGGCATGTATGGCAGAATGAGCTCTGGCAGGGCTGGGGGCAAGGAAGGGGGAAGGGGTCTAAATTTGATTAAGAAATCTTTTTTTTTTTAATTTTATTTATTTCTGTATGTGTATGAATGTACTGTTTGTGTGTAGGTCTGTGCACTCGTGTCGTGCAATGCCGCGGAGGTCAGAAGAGGGTGTCGGATTCCCCTGGAACTGGAGTTCTCCTGGAATTGGAGTTTCAGACGGTTCTCAGCCGCCATGTGGGTGCTGGGGATCGAACCCGGGTCCTCTGCAACAGCAGTCGGTGCTCTTAACCTCTAGGCCATCTCTCCAGCCCCTGATTAAGAAATCTTCTATGAAATGCACAAAACTTCAATGAAAATACTTATTATTTTTACTGTCCCTATATAACTTGGTTAATTGTAGCCTAGAAAATTAGATGACTTTATTCACAATAAATAATATTATTAAAATAATCTTAGTTAACATCTGCATTTCAATTTTATTTTCAGTAAAGAATATTATAATAAATATGAGAAAGTATTTACCTTGTTTATATGTTACCTTCATTAAAATAGATGTTTATTACTATACATTTATTCAGTAATTATCAACATTTTTAAAGATACAAGTTTTTACTTCAGTATCAGAATTTATTAGCAAGACAGATCACCAATAATTTTTAGTTAATTGGCATTTTTTACTAATGTATTTTAGTGGTTAAGGTAAAACATTAATTCATAAGTAAGTATATGAAAATAGTTCAAATAGAAAACATATTTTAAATAGCATGCTTATTTTTTAATTTACATTAATGAGTTCTGCACAAAATAGAAAGAAAGCATTAAAATGTAGAGAACCAGAGGTAGAATTCTGCTTTAGTTCTGTCCAATGTAGCTAATTTTAGTAAAGCCATCATTTAATATGCTATATTTCACTATTCGTAAAAGCAGCATATGAAATTTATAGCCTTTCCAACAGATACAATTATGAATCTATAACACTATAAATCTATGTGTGTATTCATATGTATGTATGTGAATATGCCAAATAGACATAAGGTGATAAAAATTCAGTATTCAATGAATACTTGTTACTCAATTCAATTACACGTGCCTTTTCTACCACCATTATGAATAATTACACTAATTGAAATGAAAATATTTCCTGAGAACAAATGATCCAATTTCTTCCATTTTCACCAATTAAAAGGCCCATGATGTAAAAGATGTGATTGACAGGGTACAGGTGTGAGCCCTGGGTTACTAAAGCAGAGCTCAAGAGGCCAGGAGGGAGCTATTTTCTAGGACGCTAGATTAAAGGGTAACTATCAAAGACAGAAGTCTGGAAGTGTGGAAATGAGGTTGTGCAGGGTTCTGTGTGCATGGGGATCATGGTGCATGGAACCTAAACTTGGTCTTTTCAGGGCCATCATGGAGGCTTAACACAGTACATATAACCTACCAGGTAGCTGGGCAGATGTGGAGGGAGCATCTACAGTGTGGGGTCCATGGTCCAAGGACATTCTGAGGGATTGTTCAGGATACTCCCTGGGAGACGGCAATTAAATTTTCAAGCTAACTCAACAATTTCCATCCAAGAGAGCAAGAAGGAAAGTGTTGTTACAGAGAAGCTCAGAGCTGGGACTGTGGTGTAGGTGACAGGAAAAGAGTCATTTTAAAGGTGTCATTCTAGAATCAACCTTTCTCTCTGCTCATATCCCCCAGGCAACCATGATCTTCCTACAGTTAGAAATGTATTCATATGAAATTTCATGTCAAACTGTGAAGTATATATTCTGAAAATGTAGATATGTTCATACAGAATGAATTTATTTGTTCATACTGTTTCCTCTGTTAAATATTTGTTGTACTCCAAAATATTTTTTTTCCACTCAGACATCCAAGGAAGGAAATGGCCAACACAAAAAGTGCTGGTGGAAACTACGAATGGTTTTGGAATCCATCATCACAGCGAAAAAATATTTTTATTGTTCGATAATTTCATACACATATGTTTTCTTCAAATACACTCCCATTCCTTCCCCTCCAGTTCTCCCCTATCTCCCCATGACACTTTTCCTTCGTAACTTCATGTTCTCCTTACATTTTGAAACCTATTGAACTCTCTTTTTGCTACCTATATGTAAAGGGTGGATGTAGGACCCTTTCCTGGAATGTGGTTAGCTTCTCTGGAAACATCGGTGAAGGAAAATGTCCATTTTCTAATGGCCATCATTTGTCAACAGCTCCTGAGCTATGGGGTGGGACCTCATGACTCCATCCCCCATCTGTACTGGTTTGGGCTGGCTTGATCGTGTATGAGCAGTCACAGCTGCAGTCAATTCATGTGGACAACTCTCCTGTCAGGCCTAGCAAATATTGTTAACTGCAGACAAGGGAACTTAGATTTCTGTCCAACAGAAGTGACGATATTTCATTTCTACTTTTATTTACTTTTCTCCTGGAATAAATTCTCAGTCTTCTCCTAGGATTAGGTTGCCAAGATTTATCTTTTTATAGGTAAAGCACATTTTTGGATCATATACAAGGTAATGAAGGTTAAATCACACTGCTAATTTTTCCTTGAATAGCTCATCTCTGAAGAAAGTGAGACTGTCTGCACTTACATTCGTTTTATTCAAAAGTGACAGTCAATAGCAGGAATGATATTGAAATATAATTTTATACTGTAAAGTTCTTTAGAACCATTATATCTGAACCTTGTTAAAGGATAAATAAGAATTTCTCAGTAAGAAAGGGAATGAGAATGTACTCAGGAAAAAGGAAAAGTATACCCACTAGAGCTCTGTGCAATGCAAGCAAGGGCAATGAGCAGGGTGGGGTGGGAGGATGGTAGGAGACAGACTGCAAGGGGCTTCCAAGGGCTTCCAGTACCAAGCCAGGAATTAAGAAATCAATTCCTAATAACAACAACAAAAATCACTGAATTATTTAGACAATAGTATAATCTGATCAAACTCATTTGTGGCTGTAAGTGAAAGAAATTGTTTCATGGAGACTTTCTTAAGAAACTACTGAATGATCCAGGTACTAAATTCTAACCACCTTAGAAGAGCAGCAGCATTGACCAAGGAAGGAAGATGGGTTTCTGAGGTCCCAGGGAGTAAGAGCACATGTAAAGTGGCTTGGGTTTCAGGAGACTTGAGTGATAGGGAGTGGTTTGTCAAATATGCTTGTGAATGAGAGATGACTAGCTTTAATACGTGGGAGGAAGACAAGGCTGCAAAAACTGCTACAATGGGCAGCATGGAGATGAGACTGCAGAGGGGACATTGCTGCGGGGCTCAGATGAAGAATGGAATATGAGAAGCATTGGCCTGGGAAAAGGAATTGAAGTTTTGAATGGGGATTAAGTCCTTCACAAATCATGAATAGGCTCTGAAAATGAACCAAAGATGATGGAGGGCATAGAGCACCAGGATCTGAAAGAAGTAACAGGAAATGTGTTTTGAAAGGAGTACATACAGAAAAAGAAAGTGGAATGCTAAGGGAGTAACGAAGGAAGCTGTCGTTGGGAGTTTTCTCTGCATATTGGACAACCCCCAAAATAAAGATTGATGAGTCTTTGATTTTGGCAACCTGAAGATCACTGGATACAGGAGAAAAGATTTTGAGTTCGTGGAGGTAATGGCCTGAACCACGGATAAAAGAGGGAAAGAAATTTCACTCAACACTTGCAAGGGAGAAGTAAAGACTGATTTGTGATCATAAAGAGATCTTGTATGCACTGTACTTAGTTTCTTTCCAAGACAACATATGGTCAAGTTTTAGTACAATATCAGAAACAGGACTCGATGTGCATGAACAGAAATGTTCCATTGCAGGGGTCCTTCATGCCGCTCTCTTGTAGCAATATCCAATACCCAATACTTTACTCTCATGTCTATTTATAATCTATTAGTTACTTCTACAATTATATCATCTTTTTTGTTTGTTAAGAAGGGTCTCCCTGTAGCCTGACCTGGCCTGGAACTCCCTTTGTAGACCAAGCTGGCCTTGAACTCACAGAGATCAGCCTGTCTCTGCCTCCCGAGTGCTGGGACTAAAGGCATATGCCACCATGCCCAGCTAAGTATTTCATCTTAACACTGCATTAGTAATAGCATTCTGCAGTATGGATTCCTTTGGAATGGATTTTTTTTTTTGGATAAAGTGTAATTCCTTGGAGAATTATACAAGGTTATTAAATAGTTCATTAGTGGTTATGCAGTTTGAATGTATCATCTTGTGTAATAGTTCACCCATTGAAGAATTGAGTGTTTTCTAGTTTGGGGCTAAGTTTCTATAAACACTCATTTGCGAGTTTTGTGTAAACCTCACTTTTCATTTGTGTGGGATAATTGCCTGAGAATGAAATCATTGGATCATATGGACGTTTCATGTTTAAATTTATAGTAACCCCTGACTGACTGATTTAAAGTGTGCAACGTTTATTCCCATCAGTCTTAAAGGAGTGATCGAAATTGTTGCATTCATCAGTGAATCATTGTTCATTGGGTTCACTTATTATTCTTTCTTTTTTTTTTTTGGTCTTTTCGAGACAGGGTCTCCCTGTAGTCCTAGCTGTCCTGAAACTCACTCTGTAGACCAGGCTGGCCTTGAACTCACAAAGATGTACCTGCCTCTGCCTCCCAAGTGCTGGGATTAAAGGCATGCGCCACCATGCCCAGAAACTTAATATTCTTTCAGTGGCCAAGGAAGCAATGGTTCTGGGCTTGATTCTTCCATACACAGTCACCTCACACCTTCTGTCTCCATGTCTTGTTGACCTTACTGAAGGCTTGTTGATTTTATTGACCTTTATGACAAATCAGCTTTTTGTTTCATTAACATTCTCCATTGGACCTGTTTTTAATTCCATTGATTTTTTTTTTGCCCTTATTCCCTGCCTTCTGCTGTCCAGAGCTTTTATTTTATTATACTTCTTCCAGTTTCTTGAAGAAGAACTGAGATTTTCACTCTGAGATCTTCCCTGTTATATAACTCAATGCTTAGTGCTACAAATTTCCCTCCCATTATCACTTTAGCTTGATGACATATTTTCCTATATTTCATTTTTAATTCATTTGGGTATACTTTTTTTTTTTTTTTTTTTTTTTTTTTGATTGGAAAATTATATGTTATTTTATTTTTTTTTAATTTTTATTATAGTTATGTGCATTGCATACAATCCTTTTCCAGTCAGATCAGGCAATTCCCAGTGGGGGGTAGTGGGGTGACGCGAATGAGGAAAGCTCCACCCGGGGGGGGGGGGAAAAAAAAAAACACGAGAAACCACCCTCCCAAGTCATGTATTCTTGCCATAACTTCCTGCATCTGTCAGGTCATTTTGTTTCATTTTTAGCTATAAGTGATAATCCATGAATATAAAGCATCTTCGTCGAAAACTCAATCTATAAGACAGGTTTGCCCAAACCCCACAGCCCACATTCATTGATGTTGACAGGTTGTATGTTTCAATCAAGTGTTGATCAAATGAGTGCCACTACATTGCTGTAGCTCTCACAACGAGTTCACCCACAATCGCGAGCCTTTAATTCTACCACCCCCTCTTTCCGCAGATTGTTCCCTAGGCTTAAAAAGGGCACAGTGCGGAGAGATAAAACTGTCGCTCATCTCTCTGGACGTTTACATTAGATTCTTGGATCAATTGCTGGCTGTTCCTTCAATGGCTACAGTTTTGTTCAGGAGAAACCTTGTCGACCTTAACTAATGACAAGCACATGACATTAGGTATAATGGTATTTAAAGCAGCACTAAATAGTATTTAGGTTACTTGGCATAGACACATAGTTTGATATATGTGTTAATATAATTAAATATTATTTATCCCCTGAGAATATAACGGTCTTACTGCGTTTATGAATCTCCTAACCTGTAGAGATTAGGCGTTGTGGCATCAGGCCATGGTTATTCTCCAAGGAGAGAGCAAAGCCAATGTAAATTGGGATATACAGGCACTGGCTGCCTCTGCCTCAGATGTAGGCACTTTCACAGGCAAGGGGACAGTGTACTGTGCTGATGTGAAGGTCTTGCTTGACTCTAGGACGACCCGTTAATTGCATTTATTGATTGCTTTATGGCCTTTGGAGAACATCTCTGGCATCACACGAGGCCATCGTACACCTGCATGTCTGGTCTCAATACATGCCCTCCCATTTAGACTCAGTCTTCGGCAGCCAGGTCTTATCGCCTTCTCCTCCCTGCAGGATATCCCAACTTAGTGCAAGAGCCCTACATGTTTGTGGGCCTTGGATACCCTGGCCAACATCCCCTGTAGAACAATCCAATGCTGATTCAGAACTCCATGCATTAATTATACCGTTGCTAATGCATAGCCCATGAGACTTTAGTATTATATTTGGTTCTGAAGCGAAGTTAATCCTTTTCACAAGTTACTTATGTATATGTGAGTCATTACAGAAAGGCATTTACTTCAAGTTTATACGAGATTACCTCTATAATAAGTGTGTTCATAATCTCCAATTTACAGTTGGAAAATGACATCATCATCTCATCGTCATATTTTCCTTTGTTTATGGGGGGGGAGGCAAGAATGTCTATCAAAACTTTGTTGCACACTAGAAGGTATAAGTTTCATTAAGACTCATTAAGATAGTTGTAACATGTAGATCCACAGAAGGGTTCGATGTTTATGGCAATCTGAGCTGTTTTCTTCCAGTCCAGTGTCAAGGTCACCTTTCTTGACACTTTCTTGGTACATCCTACTCAATGGAAATTTGTATCTTTTCTTTCTCAGACCGTTAATTGGGGACATTTTGTCCAGTGTTGGATACAAACAAATCTTTCCCGTAGTTATGTTTAAATTTGAATGCAAGGTTTCTTGTCTAGAAGGTTTCATGTCTGTTGTACCGCCCCCCCCCCTGTTTTTTTTTTTTGTAAACCCATGAGTCTCCAGAAAGACGTGTATATATACATAGCTATAGGTGAATCAAGCACAATTCATCAAATTCACCCATCTGTTTTGGAGTTGACTATATTATTAACCTTGGAGACAAACTTAATTTTTGCTTAAATCTCTTAAAGAGAACTGCACCAAGTGATACTGTACAACAGACGAAATTATAGAGAACATTTATGTGCCAATCCCAAGTTATTGCTCTAGAGATTTGTGTAAAACAAATGTGGACAAACAGCAAATTATATCTACATTTAACTCAGAGCATTAACCTTTTTATTCAGAGTCTGTAAACAATGTGTTTAATATACACATATTTACTTTACAAGTCCTAAAACACCAATGTATCCTGTAGACAGTGTCTAGGTGAAACTGAGTACTTGCTGAACTCACATCAATTAAATATCATTATATGAATATACACCGTGTCCTCTCCCACCCATCCCCCTCCCAATTCACCATTTCAGTCCATTTTCTGATGCAGTCTTTCCGGTTGTTGTTTCTTTTACTATGCATCCCTCTCCATGAGAAATACTAATATACTGGGTTGTTACTAGAATCCACAATATGATGGACACCATTTGTCTGTATCTGTTTTTCTGGGACTGTGTTTACTTCACTTAACATAATGTCTCCAGCTCCATCCATTTACCTGCAAATTCTGATGATTTCATCCCCTATTACTTTACTGCTGCATAAACTCCATTGTATACTATAACATACCCATTTTCCCTATTCCACCTGTCAGTTGAGCACACTGGAGGTTCCACTTTTTGCTATCTGGTGAACAGACTTGCATAAAACATGGCCTTTGCATTGTATGCTCTGCAGTAGTGTGTTCGTTGGTTATATACCCAGGAGTGGTATGACTGTCAGCAATGGTATAGCTCATTTCGAGTCTTTTAGGTTCTCTCACGACACTTTTTCCATATGGCTGTAACTGAGTATTCAGTCCCATTCCAGCAATGGATGAGTGTGCCCCTTTTCCCCCAAGCCCCCCCTCCCAAGCATTTGGTAACATTTCGTCCGTCTTAGATACGCCAGTTCCAGTCCTTTATGGAGTACAATGTGAATCGTCGACAAGTGGTTTATATTTACGATTTCTCTTAAGTAAGGTAGATGCTGACAGTCTGGTATAGTTGATTCTCAACTCCAAATTTGAACTACAGCCATCTCTAATTCCTTCCTCTGTTGTACCATCTATTCAGATCTTTGCATCAATCTTCTGAGTGTCACACATTTTTCTTCTTCTTCTTTGTTTTTGATGTAGGCTGTATACTCATGGAAATTAATGAGCTTTTTCTAGATGATGCGTGCTTTGAAGGTTCCTCCACATCTCTGTGGTCTTCTCCTCGTCAAGACTCCAAGAGCATCTCTATAGTTGCTTCCTTGAACTTACAGTAAGCGCTTGTAGTTTAATGAGGTCCCCATTTGTCCAATTGTCATCTTATTTCTTGTGCAAGCCGACTGTCTGTATTGTTTAGGAAGGTCTTTTCCTTACACCTATCTGAGTGGCTGCTCGCAAGCTTCCTTCTAGTTCACCTCCTGAGTCGTTTGGGTTCTCCATGACGTCTATATCTGAGGTACCTCTGATTGCTGGATTACCATCTTCTAATAGTGTGATCCTTTGCCAACACCACAAGCTGACAGGATGGCGTTCTATTTCTGCTCCTTTACATGGTTATTCCACATGTGCCAACCGCATTGCTCACACGTATGTGTTCTAATGGTTATTTCTTTATGAGGTGTCTGAAATTGATAGTGAAGCTCAATTATGATCTTCTCATTTATAATCCTATTGTACACTGTCGTTTTGTGCCAGACCAAGCTAAGTCTTAAGTCTGTTTTATGACTCAGTATAGGCCGCATGTAGAAGATTTGAATGTGTTGTATAGGGAGATCCCCCCTGTAATTGTCTTTCACTTCAGGATCCTATGGTCTATTCGGTCTTATGTTTTCCAAAATTGAAATTAAGGATGTTTTTTCCTTTAAGCCTGTTGAAGAAAACTCTTGGGATTTTGATTGGATTGCCATTAAATCTGTAACCACAGTTTGGTAGGATGGGACATTTGCTATCTTTACTTGATTATTTTCCCAATCCATGAGCATGGGGAAGGGTTTTTCACATCTTCTCATTCTGCTGTCAATTTCCTTAGTTCAGGTTTAAAATTGTTTGTTATACAAGCCTTTGGGTTCTGGTTGGTTTTTTCCTAGTATTTTATTGGTTTTGAGGCGATCCTGTTGAGTGGGAAGGGATGCCCTGTGCTTCCTTCTTCAATTGCTTCGTGTGTTGGTGTAAAAAGAAAAGCTATGATTTTCTAGATTTTTTTGTATCCTGCACTTTACCAAAGTCTTCTTAACTCATTCTCTTAGAGTTTTTCTGGTGGAGTCTTAGCATTCCCTAGTAGTACAGATCATATCATCAGCAAAAAATGATTAGCTAGATTTCTTCTTTCCAATTAAACTCCTTTAATTTCCTTTCTCTGCCTTATTGCCCTTGCATAGGTTTCCAGCACTATATTGAAGAGGAGTGATGTGACAAGGGGGCACAGCCTGCCGAGTTCCAACCTTCAAGGGAATGCGTCTGTCATCTTCCGCATATTAGTGCAAGTATTGAGTTTTGGCTGTGGGGTTCCTGTATATGTGGCTTTGAATATACAATGAGGAATATCCCTCTAGGCCAATTCCCGTCAGGAACCGTGATTATAACCATATACAAAGGGATGCTTGTATGTTGTCATAGAGCTTTCTGTCCAGCATTTCAGATATGGAGGTTGTTTTTTTCTCATCCAGTTGATATGTTTGAGATTTTAGTTGGAATTTTCGTTATGTTGAACCATCCCTTGCATCTCTGGTATCTGAATCCACCTTGTCATCGGTGGATATTTTCTGATGTATCTGTATGCGATTGCCAGATAATCCTGTTTATATACATCTGCGTTTCATTAGGATGGGTTCTATAGCTTCTCCTTTTTGGTGATCCTTTCCCTGGTTTAGTGAGTAGCTAATGCTGCCTCATAGAAGGATTCGGAGTAAGTCACTCGTTTGTATCACTTACTAAACCAAATATTAATTAAGTAAATGGTTTGATATTGTCTTTAAATATTTTATAAAAATCTGCCATCGAAACCCATCTCGGCCTGAGCATTTTTTGTTGGGAGGCTACACATTATATACAATCTTCGCATTCTTCGACTATGTACTGTTCTAGGCTCGTCCAATCTCTTCTTGGCTTAGAGCATACTTGGGCTTCCCAGATTCAGAATATATCATCCATTTTACTAGTTTCTCAAACTTAGTAAGTATAAGTTTTGACACTAGATCCCGATATATTGTCTGATTTTACTTCATTGTCTGCTAGTGATTTTCCCTCTTCATCACTCGATTCTGTTCGATCCTTAGGATTCTTCCCTCTTTTTTAGGTTAACTGTGCTAAGGCTTCTGTCTATCTTGATATTATTCTCTCAAAGTAACCAGCTCTTTCAATTTCGTATGATCTTTTTTCATGTTTCTTTGATTCTTTATGGATTTTTAATTGGATTTTTGTAAAAAAAATTTTTTTATTTCTTCTTGTCTAGCTCCGAATTATGGGTTCATCTTGTTGTTTCTCAAGTACTTCTTACTCCAGATGTAGGTCATCCACTTGATTCGTTCTTATCTTTTTTTAATTAGGCACTTAGAGCTAAAACTTCCCTCTTAAGACTAGTTTTAAAGTGTCCCATAATTTTTGCTGTGTTGTATTAAAATACATTGTCATTTCAGTTCCAGGAATTTTTTTTTTTTTTTTTCTTTCTTTTATTTCTTCCTTGACCCACTCATTATCAGTAAGTGTATGCTTTAGTCTCCATACGTGCTTCGTAGGTATGAGGTTTATTCTTGGTGTTAGAATATTGAGTTTATTCACTTGTGTCTGATAAGAATGGCATTCTGAGATCTATGTCAACATCATTTTATACTTTGTAGTATTTTCCCTGCTGTCCCCAGTTATATGGTCTTATCATTTGGACGACATCTTCCCATTGAGTGCTAGCAGTAGAAAGGATATTCTCTGGTTTGGGGTGACAATCATTCATAGATGTCTTTGAGCTCCCTTGGTGTATAGTCATTTAGTATTCGGATGTCTCTCGTTAATCCTTTGATCCATGTTTCACCTGTCTAGGGACTTAATGCGTATTGAAGTCCCCTTAGTAATTATGCTGGGTAAATCTGTCCTTAGATCCTGAAGAATGGCTTATATAAAGTTTGGTGCACCGGTGTTTGTGTCATTATATAATTTAACATTGTGAAATCTTTCTCGTCAATTTTCCTTTAATACAAGATGTTAGTGCCCTCTTTGTCTCTGTGATTTTCTTCTTGCTTTGAAGTCATTTGTATTATATTAGAATAGCCACACCTCTTTCTTTTTGTCACCATTGCTTGGAATATTTCTTCCATCCCTTCACCTTAAGATTCGTGCCTATCATGAAATCGAATGTTTCTTCTAGACAGATATATTAGATGTTAGTTTCTTAATCCATTCTCCCATCTATGCCTTTTGATTGGGAGTTTAGCCATTAATATTTAATTTTAAATTGAAAGCATGGATCTTGTTCCTTCACTTATTAATCCATTTGAGCTTCTAGCACATCCTGATTTCTGCTCCTCATGTTATGTTTTATTAAGCTTTCTTTTCCTAACGGTTTGGAAAGACTGTTCTCCTCTCCTTTCTACCCTTTGAATTGCTTCAAGTATTTATTAAAGCAGTTGTTCCAGATATGTATTCCATCATCTTTTTATGTCATGGAAAGTTTTTTTTTTTTTTCTCTCTCCTTCAAGTATAGTCGACATTTTTGCTGCGTAAAGAATTCTGGGTTGTGATCCGAGTCCCTTAACACTGAAATGCTTTGCTCCATGTTCTTCTTTGCCTTTCATGTCTTAGTCGAGAAAGCTCAGTTGTAATTCTGATGTTTCCCTTTTGATGTGACTTGTTTTCTTTGTAAGCCCCTCAGAGTTTTGTCTTTATTTTGGGCAACTAGCATTTTAAATATGATAAGGCGTGGGGTGTTCCTTTTCTGATATTGTTCTGTTTGGGTCCATTGCTTCTTGTATTTGAACTGGTTTGTCTTATATCCTTTTAGTTTTGGGGAATTTTTCATCTATAATTCTGTTGAAGATCTATCTACTATCTCTTGAATTACTTCTCCTCCTCTATCCTTATGATACTGAGACTTGACCTTTTCATAGCTGTCCAATATTTCCGGTGTTCCAACCTTTGGTAATTTTATTTTTTGTAGTCTTTTATTTGAGCTTTTTAATTCTCTGTGTTATCTTCCAGATCTGATATCTTTGTTCTGCTTCCACCATTCTTACTTCTAGCTTTTCCTTTCCTTTCTCTTGATTGAATCGTGGTTCTAATCCCTTTTCATTTCATCCGTGTTTTTTAGTCACATTCCATCTCCTTTTGAAGCTCCTCAATCTTCTTGTGCTTCGCAATCTCTTTCTTGAGTGCTCCTTACTTCGTTGGTTTCCTTTTTCAGTGTTTCTCTTCCTTTCGGAGTTTGTTTTTTTTCTCCCTCTATTCTTCTGGAAGATTGTTGTCTTGTTTCCCTTTAGTATCTTTCTGATGTTTGTCATTGTACCCTTCTAGGTCCTTTTTGAGTTTTTCATTCTCTCCTCTTTATTCTCTATATTCTTTATTTTTTTTCTCCCTCTAGTCCTTTCCGGAGTTTGTCAATCTGGCTTCCTTTATCTTCTGAATGCTTATGTCATTGTATTCCCTCTTAGCCTTTTGAGTTTTTCATTCTCATTCTTTAGTTCTCTGAATTCCTCCTTTTGTTCTCTTAATTTCTCTCATAGGTCTGCAATTATTTCTTTAAGATCTGTTCCTTGGTTCTTCCTCCAAGGCGCTTCCCATTGTACTGTCCCTACAGTTTGTAGAGCTTGCGTGCAGACGTTTCTCGTCTTGCCGCGAGTGTTGTCCCTTCGTCGTGTCCCTTTTATGTGGGCTTCCCTTTTGTGTTTTAGATCACAAATAGCAGACGTTTTGCTTTCCGCCTTCAGATAACTTTTTTGTTTGTTTTGTTCCCTATCCTCCTCCTTGTTTATGGTGTATGGACTTGTCTGCTTTTCAATTGTGTTGCTATATTAGGTATTGGAACCAAAGCACTCTTCTCTCTTTTTCTAAAGTTTTCCAACGGGGGGGATGTTATGCCTGATCTAGCCCGCGCCCCTGCAGTGCCTGCTCAAACGCGCAGCCGCCCTGTGCCGCCGGACTCTCCGGAGCCCCTGGCCCACCTTCCGCGCTCCCGCCTCAACGCCCCAACCAACCAAGCTTAAACTCCCCAGGCTTCAGGATATCCTGCTCAACAGCGCAGCCGCCCTTGAGCCGCCGGACTCTCCGCACACTCTGGCCCAGCGCCCGGTCCCGCCCTCAAGCCCCCAACCCCCAAGCTACTCGCCCACGTCGCCTCTGGGTATCCTGCCCAAAGGCCGAGCACGCCCTGTCCCGAATCTCCGTACCCTCTGGCCCAACGCCCGAGTCCCGCCCTCACGGCCCCAGAAACCCAAGCTACTCGCCCAGTTCGCTTCTGGGTATCCTCGCCCGAAGTCGCAGCCGCCCTGGCCCCCGACTCTCGGACCTCTGGCCCCAGCCGCCCGTGGTCCCCGCCCTCAAGGTCACGCAATCCAAATACTCCCCAGTGCTTCGTGTGTATCCGCCCAAAGCGCACGCCGCCCTGCGCCTGACTTCTCCGGACCCTCTGGCCCATCTCCCGGGTCCCGCCCTCAATGGCCCAGCAAACCCAAGCACTCGCCCATGTGCTACTGGCTATCCTGCTCAAAGGCACAGACGCCCTGGCCGCCGGAATCTCAGGACCCTCTGGCCCACCGCCCAGCTCCCGCCCTCAAGGCCCCAGGCCAACCCAAGCTATTCGCCCGGGTGGCTTCTGGGTGTGCTGCCCAAAGGCGCAGCCCCGCTGGCCGCCGGACTCTCGGACCCTCTGGCCCAGCGCCCGGGTCCCGCCCTCAAGGCCCCAGCAACCCAAGCTACTCGCCCAGGTGGCTTCTGGGTATCCTGCTCAAAGGCGCAGCCGCCCTGGCCGCCGGACTCTCCGGACCCTCTGGCCCAGCGCCCGGGTCCCCCATTTGGTTTACTTTTAATAAATAGTGAAATCATCCGTTTTGCCATAGACTATTTAGATGTTTTATGTTTACTTTCCTGTCGCTCTGTTATTGGTAGGTGCTGTTTTCCACATTTGAGGACACGCTCTGTTCATCGGTCATGTGACCTACCTCCCTTGCTTCACTGGTCTCTGCTGCTATTTTCAGGAGGATCCTCTGCTTAGCCTTAGACTCTCACTGTGGTTTCAAGAAACACCTGGTTCCCAGGCAGGGAATGGGAGGTCAAATGTCTGTCTACTCATTGATATCATTTGGAGGGGGAAGGAAAATGAGTGCTTCCTGGAGGATGCAAGATTAGCCTACTCCACAGGTGGAGCCTGCCACCTGCTTCTTCATAGCCTGGGGTAGAGGCTAGAGCATATCCTTCCAGCTTCCAGGTCACTCTTCCTGAAACCCTGATAATGATGTGTATGTGCTAGATGAAGACTGAGTGGGTGAAGGACTTTTGCCCTGGTATCTGTTTATAGTTGTGTATGTGTTGGTCTCATTCTAAGGCTCAGAAAGGGTAAAATTCTCTGATAAGAATCCAACTGTTTCTTCCTCATTTCATGCTAACTATATTATTATAATAAAAGAATGAGCTGAGCCTTCTGTTAGAGCATGTAGCTCTGAGACACTTATCAAAGAACAGATCCTCGTTTCAGGACCTCTCTTGGCCTAAAAATGGATGCTAGGAGTCAAGTTGTTTTTACTAAACCAGAGCCATAATGCAATGTCCTGTAGTAACTACTACACTTGAACAGTGAAAAGTCAAGCAAGAGACAGAAAACAGAAAGGGAGATGGGCAGAAGAGTTAACTTAGCATGCTGTATTTGTTCAAACAGCTCATATTCCAATGAAAGGCCTGTACTCAACACTGGTGTACATCCAGCTTCTAGAAGATGACCCGTGAGAACTTACACACTTAGATCTTAACTAGTGTCTTGCACATGCTAGGGAAATTCTCTACCATGAAGGTATATTCTCAACCTATAACTATTTTCCGGTGCTTCTTGCTTTGGGCCATTTGGGCAGCTAAGCATATTCTGGAAATAAGATTTAGTGTGTGACTTTTGTCTAAGAAGGGTGGGGTTAAAATCTGGGTAGTTGAGGTCAGAGACCTGACATGACATGACTGTATCTGTTCTCTCAATAAAACTCCTGGACACCAAGGCTCAGGTAAGCCTCAGTGCTTGCAGGTATGGTCCTACGTTACTACACGAAGAGTTATAAGGTTCCCTCTGTGACTTCACTGGGAAGAGACACCTGGCACCTTGGACCTCTATCTCCTGAACTTTGGCCCTGTGTGCCCTTTGCCTGATGATTTTAGTCTCTATTGTTCCATTGCCATAGGTTGAGTAAAGCTGATTGAGCCCACTGAGCCTTTGGAGGAAATCATTGAGGCTGAGGTAAACTGGCCTTCTGAACCTTTCACATAGAGAAAAGAGTGTTTAGAGATCCATACTTCAAATGCCAGCCAGTATTCAGTAAAGCAATTCCATCATATTCCCTGAGGATCTTGGCTTTTCTCATGAAAGCAAAAGCCAGATGATCTAAGAGTGACAGGGATGGGAGAATTTAAAGCTCCAAACTAAGGCTTTGAATACCTGTAGAGCACACCCAAAGTAGCTGAGAATGACTCATAGGAAGACTTCCTAGCAGTCAGGAGCACCCAGGTTAAAGCAGAAACTTGGGTGAGCATGGTCATGAGATAGATCCCTATCCGTCCATATAGAGGAATGGAGCATTGGCAAGGTTCAGACAGGTCCAAGGCTAAGGGGCCTTGAAAGGTGAGTGAAGCTTAACAGGAGAATAAAATGGACTTTAGTGGAATCTTGGTGAGGTTTTTCTGTAAGCAGCTTCCTATTTAACACTACGCCTGTCATTCCTTTAACTTTTTACCATCATAGGGTAGAGTAACTGCCATTTCTATAGACATGGGAGGTCAGGAAACAAAACTCACTTGCAACAGATTTGGAAATATCTTACAGGAAATCTTCAATGGAAGATTCTGCACATTCTAATAAAATCATTATCTTGCATTCTCTTATCTCTTACAGTAAAGTTATAGGACCCATTTATTCTCTTAAAAATAGATGTATATTGGCTTCAGAACTGTGAACACCATTAATTTGCAGAGGGTCTTATTTTTAAGAAAAAGTATATTTCCTCTAAAGAATTGAAAACAACAACACATCCATTTCAGAATCAAATACAAGCTTATATACCATATTTGCATCCACATGAAAACACAATGTATGAACAAACATATACTTAAATCATTTAATGATCAATAATGAAATTTTGAATTCTAGAGAATATATATTTAGAGGCAGAAAGTTAAATTACAGAATGTGAAATTGCCTTACATTTTATAAAATGAATGCTTAAAATATTTTCACCCATGAGTCTCTATTGTAGTCCTTCAAATAGATCTTTCTTAGCAATCTTTAATTTTCTTATTCTGCATCTGTTGACCCAACAATAGCTTATGTGGCTATAGCAAAATAGCTGTAAGGAATGATTGAAAAGCACATGTTGGCACCTTGAGTCCTTTATGGGTAATCCAAGAATTTTTCTTTTAGTGAAATAGAATCTGGACACTCAATGATTCTCCTGGTTTATTGTGTTTCAGGATTATGTGCGACATTTTAAAGAACTCTATTATACTGTTTAAATACCTAAATATCTAATTGCATGTGCTTCATTAGTAGGATCGAAAGGTTAAGCCTGGACAAGCTGGCAGCCCATGAAAGAAAACAGCCAGAATTGACTAGAGACCAAGACATCAGCTCCAGAGAAAGTAGACTGTTTTGCTTCTCATCCACCTGTGCCCCTTTTCTAAGCCTAGGGAACAATCTGCGGAAGAGGGGGCGTGGTAGAATGTAAGGGCTTCGATTGGGGTTAATGGTGAAACTACAACAATATAGACTGGACACTCATTTGATCAACTTGATTGAACATACAAGCCCCCCCCTTTCAGGATGGTGGGACCCATGAGCTGTGTGGGTTTGGGCACAACTGCTTGCAAATTGGTTTTACATGAAGGATGCTTGTACTCACAAATTATCACCTATTATTAAAAAAAATGAAAACAAAACAAAACAAAAAAGCAGAGAAAGATGCAGAAAACTTACAGCAGAATGCATGATCTGCGATGGGTAGGGGTGGGGTGGGGGGGAAGGGAAGGGGATATATGCCTGAACTGAATTGGAAAATGATGTATGAAAAACACAAAGCATCAATAAAAATAAATTAAAAAAAAAGAACTCTACTTGGTCTTTTGTTCGGCTCTCTGTATTTTCTTACTATGTTTTCCCACAGACTGGGAGCTAGGTTTTTCTCTGAATGGAAACAAATTTAAATTCTCTGATGCTGAAATCAAGTAAGAAGTCTTTAAAAAAACAAAACTGCATAGGCAATCAGAGGTGAATATATAATGGATCTTGTCTCCTTGGGAAATTATCTCAACCTCTGTAGATTCCTTACTTTCCTATAATAATTTTTATGTACTTTGTCTCCCCTAACACCTGATGGTTTCTCACAGCAAACATACCTTTCTTTGTTTCTCTGTCTCAGTTTTCATTTCAGGAAACAACAGTCCCTTTATGCTAACCTATAGTCATTGTGTTGATAAGTTAAGTAAATCATGATTAGTATAACAAACCTGTGTTATTGGAGGTATTAATAAAGCCCTAAAATCTATTCATGTTAGGCACGGACATAGTTCCTCTGGCCATTACATTTTCAATATATATACTGCATTTGAATGGTTGTTTTCCATTTGTATTTCAACCAGGTAATCAAATGAAGGCATTTTAAATAATCTTTTTCAGAGCAGGCTGATTGATTATAGCAAATGTAAATTTCCCATCCTTCTTGAGACCCACTTTCATATTAGACAAAGCATTTGAGCACTGAGCAAGAAGAGAATAGTAATAACATGAAGATAAGAGAGGGCCCTCTTACCACATTCGTGATAGAATAGAGGTCACATGTCAGTCCGTACGTTATCTCTGTTCCTTGACAAATGCTGCAGTGTCATTGTACATTGCTCTTGTTTAGCTAGTCTTTGATCGTTGTTGTTGTTGTTGTTGTTGTTGGTGGTGGTGGTGGTGGTGGTGGTGGTGTTTTGTTTTGTTATTTGAGACAGGGCCTCCCAGTAATCCAAACTGGCCTACAACTTGCTATGTAGGTCAGGTTGGCCTGGATCTCAGAAATCTGCCTGCCTCTGCCTCCTGAGTGCTGGGATTAAAGGCATGCACCGATATGCCAGGCCTCTTTTAGCTATTCTTATTCATAGGCAAAAGAAACTGTATACTTTTATTAGTACATTGGGACTGTTACTGCAAAATTGTTCAAACTGGTTGGTCTAGAAAATGAAGACATCTGATCTCACAGTTCTAGAATCTTGCAATCAGAGATACAGGTGTTTCTGAGTGGATTCCTTCTGAGACTGGGAGGAAAGGACCTTTCCCAAGGTTGTTTCCTTGGCACAGGGGCTGCCAACATCGCCCTGAAGTTATTCTCCCTCTAGAAATGTATGGAAACAAACTGTTCCCACTGCCACTCATTTGGGGAGGAAGAGTATTGAGATAGGTTCTTATTATTCCTCCTAACTGTATAGACCAGGAAGATCTTGCCTCTGCCTCCTATGTTCTGGGATTAAAGACTTGAGCCACCAGGATGTTGTTCATGTTGGATTAGAGCTCACACTAATGACCTCATTTTAACTTAATTACTTAAATGGAGATCCTATGTCCAATGACGGACTCAACCTGAGGGCCTGGGGTCCAGGACTTCTGTACTGTTGCTGCTTTGTCATTTTATTTTCCTGGCTCCAGAGCAGGATCCAATTTATAACAGTTGTTTATTCCATTCTGTGTTGTCTCCTTGTGACTATATTTTAGCTCCTCTGTGACCGAATTGCTCAAAGGATTTGGATTTGACCTCCACAATCAATGCAATTCAAGCATTTATTGAGTATTTACTTGGGACCAGAGGCATTCTGGATTCTCAAATAAAATGATTCAAAGACAAATAAGAAAAATGGTCTGCAGACCTTGAGGGTGCTTTTGGAAATGAATAGAGCTGTGAAAATATAAAATAGTAAGTGCTATATTGGTCATGTACAAAATGGTAGAAAAATGGAGGTGAGAGTGGATGTCCAGGAAGACTCCACTGAGGTGAGAACACATGGACTGAACAGTGGTTAGAAGGTAAGTTTTGGGGTGAAATAAGCAAGGCTTCCTTACCCACCTTATAGTTTGCATGTCTTGTCTCAGAGACATTTGGTTATCTGGGCTACAGGGAGAAGTTCAGAAGAATGAAGAATACTGTTCCCTAAGAGACTTGGTTGAGCTCCAGTGTATGTTACTAGAAGCTGGGGAGGTGCAGGGATGGTTAGATCACTGCTGCTCCTAGCCCAAAGAAGGAATGATTTGTGCTTGGACTCTGCTTTCTTGAGTCCACACTGCCTGAACTCTGATGCTTCCATGAAGCCTCGAAAGCTGACACAAGCATTAACTCTGGGAATTGTACAAAAGGGCTGTTATTTCTCTTAAACATTGCTAATATCCCTCTCCACCTTCTATGCAACTGTTCGTCGTGCTTTACAGTCAAAAGGAAAGCACTTATTTATTAGGTCAGCTGGCAGGGAAGTGACTTAACAATACTATTAGTCTTGGATTCTATTGTCAGTCTTGCTGAAGGCATAATTCACTCACTCATGATCAAATTTGTGAAATCATGAGCTTTTCCCAATCATTTTAGTTTCAGTGACAAAATCTGTTAGATTTTAGAAAAGATGTTTTAGAACACGGGAAAGGGGAGCAACTCAGCTGCATGATGAAATGGTCTTTCTTTGTCAAACATAGTTGGTTTCATTTATGACTCAATGTGAAAAGACAGGTTCCTAAAGAAACTTCCCACATTTTCACACTGCTCATAAATATTTTAACCTGATTTTACTTAGCGCTCAAATGAATAACCCATGAAAGGACTTGATTTTAAAGCATTAATTGCCACCAAGTTTTAAGCCCTCTATAAGAGCTGACAGATGCAACATTATTATGAATCAGAAGGAATCTTCGCAAGATGTGCTTCCATTGTCACAGAGCTGGTGAAAGCCAGCGAGGCAGCACTAAATTGTTGTGACATTTTCCCAGACCCACTATTACCTGTCAAATTGGAAAAAATCAAGGCATCAGACAAGCTTATGTATTGATGTGCTCACTCTTGGTATTAATTGAAGTAAATGGATAAGCTTGTCCATCAGTAGCAGCAAAAACATCTGCTCATTGTATGTTTTAAAAATCTCCTTAACCTTCTGCTTCTTACTGGTCCCAGGGAATTGAAAAATGCTTCGTTCTCTATTCAAGAACCATGATGACTGTTGTGTTTGTTCTCCACTTTTTTAATTTGCTGACAAAGTGAAATATGGAATACTGCATTTGCTTATTTTATGTTTGGCTCATAATGGATTGAGTTATATAAAGTAGGACATGGACAAATTACAAAAACCAGATGAAGCAGGGTCTCTAATAGTCTTATAGAACTGCGAACATTCTACATCTGCTTCAATCCATCATCTTCTTTGCCTCTCAGATAGTGTTCTCTCTCTCTCTCTCTCTCTCTCTCTCTCTCTCTCTCTCTCCCATCCTTTCTCCTTCCTTCCCTCCCTCTCAGTTTTAAGTACAAAGAAAATCTGTTCCATATTACAAAGCTGGAAAAATACTTTTGATAAGAACCTCAAACATGCAAAAGGGAAAACTCCCTTTCATTTGTGGGAATGTGTGCCTCCAGAAGTACTCTGCAAGTTGTGATAAAGCAGAGATGCTCTAACTCTTACCTGAGCAAAGTGTTTATTACAATATTTCATTGACATGAAAAAGGAAATTCATCCCCATCACTAGGTTATGTACTAGAATTTTTATCTGTTTGTAATGGAAAGACTAACAGGAATGTGGACACAATGTAATATGAAACAAAAACCTAGCAAAATTCTCAACTATGTTCATCTGAGAATTGGGAGTTTGTCGAGAATATGATGTTTGTTAGAACAGGAAGCAGGGCTAAATCACACATCAGTGCATGTTGCCAGCTTTCCTGAAATCTCATTAATAAAGACAAATGTTTTTCTCCTGCCTATATTTAGAATTCGATGGAAGGGTAGGAGAAATAAGCCTAAAGTGTCTCCTTGTTTGCAAAATATTTGATACAAACATCATGAAGCCCCAGACAGTGAAAAAGCAATTAAGATTCACTAATACAACATGTCTTCTTTCACAAAATAAGACAACTGAAGGAAGTCACTAGAGAAGATGGAGAATTGTGCATATAGAATTGAAAATGGAATGCTGTCTGCATGTTTTAATGCATAATATTATTGAGGTGTTCTTCCAAGTTTGGCTAAACTCAAGGTCATTTTGCTGTGTGAACAGATATGAGTACAGTACTGATGGAGAGGGCAGAGATAACAAATTTAAGATTGTCTGTTTTTATCCATGTTTCTTTTGCGTAATCTGTATTGGCATATTTCCCTCTTCCAGAAGGGTCTCTTGAGCTTCCCAAGGCTCTGCCTGGAACTCCAGATTGTGGCCTTTGTAAATAACATACATAAAGAGGGGCTGTTAAACTCTTGTTGAGTTATTTTTGTTTTGCACTTTGCACCTTCAGTGAATATGAGAACTACTCCCACACCATTTCCTGACAAACCAAATCTCGCTATGAAGGCTGAAAACGTTAGTCAGTTGCTCCCTATTTTTAGGACTTGTAATGAAGAGAAAATGTAGTGTTATAACACCCATCCAAATGCTGGCACCCCAGTAGACGATTGCAGAGTTTTAAGAGCTAATGTAGACAATTTATACAAAAAGGACTAAATTATGACCAATTCTGCAAATAAACAGACAACAGATCACTGGGAGTTGTGATGGAATCTAGCCGTGGTTTGGAAACGCCAAACTTGGTGCTACTGAAGACCACAGATGGCCGAGAATAGTAACAACAGTTACCCAGGAACTGGACTAGGAAGGGTGCTAATTTTAGAGTCAAAATAAGTCCAAAAATCTCCACTACAGCTTTAAAAACCACATTTCTAAATGCATGTTACTTCCAAATAATGGCTACCTTTCATTGAGTGGCTCCCTAGTGCCCAGAACTGTTGTCACTGTGTGGCATATGTTAATTCATTTGTCCTTCTGGAAACCCTATGATGGAGGTGCTATGATTAGTCCCATTTTTTTTTAATTTTTTTATTAGATTATATTTATTTCCGTATGTGTATGAATGTACTGTCTGCATGCAGGTCTGTGCACCCGTGTCGTGCAATGCCGCGGAGGTCAGAAGAGGGTCTCAGATTCCCCTGGAACTGGAGTTCTCCTGGAATTGGAGTTTCAGACGGTTCTCGGCCGCCATGTGGGTGCTGGGGATCGAACCCGGGTCCTCTGTAAGAGCGGTCGGCGCTCTTAACCGCTAGGCCATCTCTCCAGCCCCGATTAGTCCCATTTTAATATAACTGAGGATGCTCATGGACAGGGTGATTAACATGGGAAAGGCCTTACAGCTACTACAGAGCAAAGCTTCAGAGCCAGGCAGCAGGACTCCATGTCCTGAGTGTGTTGACATTCCTACTGCAAGGAAATGGCACCAGAAACTTCCTGTTGTATTCTTCCCAGCCGCTCCTAGTGCACATCTAAAGCAAAAAGTAGGTGCATATGAAGAGAAGAGGAGGGTGTGGGAACATGTCCCAGCTACAGGAAGTCAAAGGCTACTGGGATTGTTCTCAGTATGGACATGTTTGCTTGGAAAGCAAGTGAGCTTGGGAAGCAGGTGGGCTTCTGACTAGGTTTATTTATTTATTTATTTATTTATTTATTTATTTTTTATTATTATTTATCTTTGTATGTGTATGAATGTACTGTCTGCATGCAGGTCTGTGCACCCGTGTCGTGCAATGCCGCGGAGGTCAGAAGAGGGTGTCGGACTCCCCTGGAACTGGAGTTCTCCTGGAACTGAACTGGAGTTCTCCTGGAACTGGAGTTCTCCTGGAATTGGAGTTACAGACGGTTGTTAGCCGCCATGTGGGTGCTGGGGATCGAACCCGGGTCCTCTGCAAGAGCGTCGGTGCTCTTAACCGCTAGGCTATCTCTCCAGTCCCATCTGACTAGGTTTAATTGTTGAATCTAACTAAGTCTATCAGTTTCCATTCATCAGCCATGTAAACTCAGCCCGTGGACATTCTCTGGCTTCTAGATCTGATCATATTCTAGCCTTCCCTCTCTTTTTCTTCCTCCGTCGATTTGCTGGGAATCTTAAAAAAAGCTTTAATTTCTACGTCCTTAAGTAACATGGAGCAGCCTATGTCCGGGTGAGGAAGCAGTATAATCTTCTCATATGATCACACATTTACTTCTAGTTGGTTAAGTCTATTGTTTCTTCCATTTAAACTTTTGCAATGACTCAAGCATTAGGGAAACATTAAGGAAAAGCAGCGTTGGGAACATATTTTGTTTGGACAGATGGGATTCTATTTAGGCGGCTTGTCACAGCTTCTTCGTTGTGGCTGCTAGCTGTTGAAGTCGCTTCCAGTGATGTTCTGCCCTACTCCCTGCCTTGATTCTCTTGGTTTCATGATGCAAGTCCAGAGGCTGAATCTCTACCTGTGCCTGCCTGTCTGTGTCACCCGCCCCAGAAACTGCAGAGGGCAAGTTTACTAAGGCAGAACTAACCCATTCATTTTCTGGAGATCATGAGGCTTGTTGGACTCAGAAGTGTTTTTTCAATGGAAATTTGTTAAGGTTTATTTTACAGATAAATACCTTGATACTTAAAATGTATTCAGCATTTACATTAATTTACTTTTACAGTCTCCTCACTAAATTATATGAACTCAAGCCTAATAAAACCTAGATATATGTCTGCCTACAGGAGACTGATGCATAAATCCAGAAAAAAGAATGATTAATTTTGCAATCTTAAGAATAAATGCCAAGTGGAACGTATATTGTCATGTTTTCTTCCTTCTGGACAAGGTAGGTTCTTCATGTTTGTGGACAAAAGAGATAAAATAAGCTAAAGGATATTACTACATTAATTACTACATCTGTTTATTAGCAAAGCATTCCTCTGTCTGAAGACAGTGATGCTGGAGCTGTGGTTCCAGGACAGAGCCCTCACTTTATCAATGAAATCATTGATAAAGATTTCAATTGCTAAGCTGTAATCCAGATTCACTGAAACAGACTCTGATAGGCAGGGCCCAGAAACCTGCATTTTCACAATCTTTCCATGGGATGTGGGTCTATTCCAAACCTGGTGTGGTGGCTCATGTCTTTAATCCCAGCATTCAGGAGGCAGAGGCAAGCAGATCTCTATGAGTTCAAGGCCAGCTTGATCTACATAGCTAGTTCTAGACTAGGTGGAGCTATAGGGAAACTCTGTCTCAAAAAAAGAAATAAAAAACAGAAAAAGAAAAAAAGAAAGAAAGAAAGAAAGAGGAAAAAAAGAAAGAAAGAAAGGAAGAAAGGAAGAAAGAAAGAAAGAAAGAAAGAAAGAAAGAAAGAAGAAAGAAAAAGAAAGAGTGATGTGATATACCTGCTTTCCCTGAGGAAGGGGAGGTCTGTTTCTCCCTAGACAGTCCTCTGGGCACTGTCAATCCATGTTTCCATGTTTAGGTAGTTCTGAATTTCCTTTCTTTTTTGTATCAAATCTTACAGGCTAGGGTTAATTTTGCATAGTTAATTTTGCATTGTTGGAAAGACCACTTTTAGGAAAATAAATAAATCAACATGAAAATACAATATTAGTATTAGTCTGACACTGTATAATGATGAGAAAAATATGTGTAGACGTTTTCCCTCAAGCAATGTATTGTAACTAACAATTTTTGTCTTTACTTCTTGAAGCATTTGAAACAGATAATAACAACAATGGAAATTCCTGGAACACAATTATTTTTCTAATGTGACATCTAGCTCACAGATAGATATCTTTGAAACAAAAGCGATGTGTGTTTTGCTAACCTAATTCTCAGAATGCCAACCCATTTTCATCATTTCAAGGTTACTGGGAGGCCCCACCCTGTTGTCCTTAGATATAATAGACCTCTGATGTTCACAGGGAATGTGGTTAAAGATAATTATATGCTTCCTAAGTACTACTCAGCTCAAAATAGTCACGAAAGACGCACATAGAGAATTGTGCAAGGACTAACATGTCAATGAGTTGTCTTTTTGTGGCCTGGAGTTTGTAAGATAAGAGTACAACTGATCTCATGGCAAAACTTGCTGCTCTATTAACAATCCAAAGAGCAAAAGCAAGCTTTATCCACCAAGTATAGGATATTTTAAGGCTTAGTGAATTGTTTAGATTAGTTAAATTTAGGTGTAGGTTTTGGTGGAAATGGTAAAACAATTGAACTAATTGGGAATATAAAATGTTAATTGTTTTATTTATAATTTGTAGTTGGGTTAAGGTAGACAAATTGCCTATATATTTTTTCTGAATAACACAACATCACATTATACTTTCTTTTATTGTAGGACAATTTAAAGGAACTAAGCTTAAATTTCCTTCCCAAATAAGTAGCATACAGTCAATGAGAAACAGTTTGGGTAAATTTAATGAAAGCTTATGCCTTGGTTCCTGTTTATGGTATGTGTAATACAACTTAGGCATCTATAGGTCAAAACATAAAAACCTAAAAAAAAAGAGGGAGGTGGGAGGTGGGGTACTATCCTTTCTGGGATACAAATGGAAAACTCTGTGTTCCAATCCTATTGATAAATTTTCAATTTTTCTGATCTTGAAACTAGCAATGGGAGGAGAATTTTATGTTCCCACAGGTAAAAATGACCAATCTAAATGCCTGAAAACATACAACTTATGGCTGTGCAGGATGAGCTGGGAAATGCCACCAGAGAGGTTGACCCATCTGAATATCAAGGAATGAGGAACCTCAGACTGCCTGAGTCATGGACACTGAGCATCTCTCTGAATAATATTGGGGTTGATTGTTTATAATGGGCCCTAATGAAGTTTGCCTTCCAGATGCTGAGAAACCTTCCTACCTCTCCCCTTTATAGGAAAAAGAAAAACATGATGGTAATGAAACCACTCCCTAACTGTAAACTAGAGCCAATTGTTACAGTGGTAATTTCCTATAAAACAGGCATAACGTATTAATTGATTGATAGGCATAGGAACTGTGAAAGGATAGTTCTCTATCTAGAGCCAAATTCAATAGTAAAGTGTTTATAAGTTGTGTAATTAAGCAAAATATATTACTACAGGAAAGCTCTGACATCAGCAATGAATTATTCTGCCTAGAAGATGTTGGCTAGGGGATTCAACCCCCCCCCCAAATTATAAAGGCCTTTTACCTATAAGTGGGATATATGCAAGGAGAAAGGCAGTAAGTCCCTGTTGTCGAAGACCTGGTGTGAGCATGGAAAATGTTATGAGCCATCACTTGCTAGCGTACAACTGGCCTCTGAAATGCTAGAGAGTGTTACCAAAGGCCACTAAAGCAATACAGCAAAATATTGGTCTCCCTGAGACAAGCAAGTCTCCTCCGTCAATACCAGCTACACCTCAACAGCCTGGAGATACTGTGCAACAGTGGCAGCCAAGTGTCTATATATATCCCAAATCTATTTGGCAATTAGCTCTCTCCTTGGAGGAATAACTCACAGTGGATGCCACAAGCTTATGTCCTCTAGTGGTTAGGAGATGTTATAAGCCACAATAAGAACTTGTTACCCTTTATAGCGAAACCACAGTTTGCGGATTAGCATACCATCCAAGCATATGAGTCTATGCTCACAGCTTAGCTTGACATAATAATTGGTACTGCTTAAATGCCTGTACATCCAATAGCTTGTGCCTTGTTAGTATGACTAAAAATGGTATCACTGGGAAAGCTGTCAATCCATGAAGGGAAACAACCTGAACAGACTGGAGTCCAAAATGACAACTCCAAAGAAATTAGACTGTTTTCTTCTCACCCACTTGTGCCCCTTTCCCAAAGCCCAGGGAACAAACTGCGGAAGAGGAGGCATGGTAGATTGTAAGGGCTGCGGAGAGATGGGGTGAATCACGAGACACAGGAATATAGTCTGGACTCCTGATTGATCAACATGCCTGTGCATACAAGCTTCTACAACTGGACTAGGGGAACCTTGGGTTCCCATATGTTCAAAATTTGGACATAGATACTTGCAAAATGCACCAATTACCTAATTGTATGACATACTGAGTAACATCAATGTTATCTGCAAACAATTGTGTCATTATATTGTAGAATCCCTTAACAAATAAAAAAAATAAATTAAAAAAAATCCAGAGTGTGTGGCCTCATGTCAGTTCTTTCAGAATGCATGACGATGAAAGTACTTTCCTCTTGCACAGTCAGATTTCATCTTTGTTAAATGCTTTTCCTTACCTAAAGCCTGTCTTGTCCATAAACTTTTTCTGTTCTGTAAAACTCACAACACAAAAATTAAAAAAATAAATATCTCGAGATCCTTTAACAAAAATTTGGCTCATGGGTATCCAATGCTTTATGCAGTCCTAAAGGGGCACTTAACATGATTGAATTGCATTATCATCCGAAGTTCACAGATTCTTTCATGTAATTTCGTACTATCAGTCAACCATTTATGTTTAAAAAATATCCATAGGTAACTTCAATTACAAATGTTTACACTAATCAGTGTAAATGCAACTTTTTCTTAGTACCAGGAATCTACCAAAGTTAGGGCAATTCAGCAGCACATTCATAATGTCACTCAAGGCTAAACAAACAGAAAGCAGTCTACAAGCATCATAAAGTCAGAGGAGAAATGAGCCTCCAGATGTTCTTACTTCTCCACAATTCAGTCTTGGTAGACAGCATGTGTCTAGGAATTACTTCTTTTTCTTACATTATCCAATCTCTTGGTTTATGTTGTTTGTAGTAATCTCTTCTCATCCTGTCTCTATCTCTGTCATCAGTTGTGACTCTATATCAGGGATGGAATTGCCAGCCCAAGCCCCATGCAGCAGCTTACAACAAAAAGAAAGAACAACAAGGAAAAACTATTGCTTAAAATTTTCTGGAATATTTTCAGAATACTCATTTCATTTGTGGAAAAAATGTGGGAAAATGATATGTTAATTACAGTGATGCTGTTGTTTATTTTTTTTGATGCTTTGTGTGTTTCATACATCATTTTCCAATTCAGTTCAAGCATATATCCCCTTCCCTTCCCCCCACCCCACCCCTACCCATCCCAGATCATGCATTCTGCTGTAACTTTTCTGCATCTTTCTCTGTTTCTCTGTTTTTTTGTTTTGGTTTGTTTTCATTTTTTTTAACAATAAGTGATAATCTGTGAGTACAAGCATCCTTCATGTAAAAGCAATTTGCGAGCAGTTGTGCCCAAACCCACACAGCTCATGGGTCCCACCATCCAGCAGGGGGCCTTGTATGTTCAATCAAGTTGATCAAATGAGTGTCCAGTCTATATTGTTGTAGTTTCACCATTCACCCCAATTGCAGCCCTTACATTCTACCGCACCCCCTCTTCCGCAGATTGTTCCCTAGGCTTAGAAAAGGGGCACAGGTGGATGAGAAGCAAAACAGTCTACTTTCTCTAGAGCTGTTGTCTTGGTCTTTAGTCAATTCTGGCTGTTTTCTTTCATGGGCTGCCAGCTTGTCCAGGCATAACCTTTCAATCCTACTAATGAAGCACGTGCAATTAGATATATAGGTATTTAAACAGTATAATATATAGCCTTTCGATCCTACTAATGAGGCACATGTAATTAGATATATAGGTATTTAAACATTACTAATTGTTATGGTAGGTTACTTTGGTATAGACACAGATGTTTGGATGGTATGTTAATCCATGAATTACATTTTCTTCTGTTAAGTATGACAGGGTCTTCGTGTGGCTTATAACATCTCCTAACCATTAGAGGATGTAAGATTGTGGCATCAGCCGTGGGTTATTCCTCCAATGAGAGAGCTAATAGCCAATTCGATTTGGGATATACAGACATATGGCTGCCACTGCTGCACAGTATTTCCAGGCAGATGAGGTGTAGCTGGTGCTGACGGAGGAGTCTTGCTTGACTCAAGGAGACCTATATTTGCTTTATTGGTTTAGTGGCCTTTGGTAACACTCTATGGCATTGCTGTTGTTTAATTTAAGAACACAGAAGAAACATACATGCTATTTCCAAATTGAAAAGAACCAAGAACAAGATGAATTGCCCTGACATCTGTGAACAAGTATAGCAAGCAGACTCCCTATTAACTGCTTTCTCATGCCATGGTCAGTTTGATGAGAGGACAGTCTCATTTTTATAGATAAAGAAAAGCAAACCTCAAAGAGTGAAAGAAAGTTATGCTCTCTCATAAAATTCTAAGACAAAAAATGACCTGAAACATCTAGTCTATTGGCTTTTTGCCATCTCACAGCTGCTTCCTTGCAGGAAGCACAGATGTGCTTCCACAAGGTTGGAGAATCTGTGAGTCAAGACAGATACTGTGAAAACAAGATTAAAACCTAGAGCTTTGGGCACTAGAGAGATGGCTCAGCAGTTAAGAGCAATGGCTGCTTTTGCAGAGGACCCGGGTTTGATTCCCAGCAACTACATGGTGGCTAACCACCATCTAAAACCCAGTTCCAGGAGATGCAATGCCCTCTTCTGACCTCCGCAGATGCAGACAGGGTACCACATGGGTGCACTTACACACATGCAGGCAATACATTAATAAATATAAATTAAAATAATAATTAGAGCTGTGGAGAATACCCAGTTTCAAAACAAGAGGAAAGAGACGGTTGGGAGAAACAGCAGAAGCAGGAGGTTGAGCATCAAGACATTCTCCTGATACTCCTGCTCAAATGTGATTTTCTGACAGTTAATTTAAATATTTTATTTCTGTGTGTGTGTGTGTGTGTGTGTGTGTGTGTGTGTGTGTCCTGACCTGAAACATCATATCATGGCTATAACTGTATTTGGGTATATGTACCCAAAATTCCACATCCATAGATTCAAAAAAATTCCACAAACTGAAAATACTCAAAAATAATTGTATCTGTACTGACCATATACAGACTACTTTCATTGTAAACTTCCCCCAAACAACACAACATTATAACTACTTATACAGTGTTTGCCCTGTATTAGGTATTATACACAATCTGGAAATAGTTTAAAACTTTCAGGGAGAAATGTATAGCTTAAATGAAAATATTATCCCTTTTTTTTTATATAAAGCACTTCAGCACCCAAGAATTTTGGTGTCTCTGAGGCTCCTAGAACCAATCTCTATAGATACTGAGAGATGCCTATATAGAAACGTAAATAATGCAGCAGTCATTCAGCTATCAGTAAAGATATTTTATATGGTGGAGCTGGAGAGATAGCCTAGTGGTTAACAGCGCCGACTGCTCTTGCAGAGGACCCGGGTTTCATCCCCAGCACCAACATGGCGGCTGAGAACCGTCTGTAACTCCAATTCCAGGAGAACTCCAGTTCCAAGGGAATCCGATACCCTCTCTGACCACCGTGGCATTGCACGACACGGATGCACAAACCTACATGCAGACAGTACATTCACACACATAGAAAATTTAAAAATTAAAAAAAATTTAAATATATTTTATATGGCTTCTATTAAATTTCATTGAAATTAAACTGGGGAATCAGAATTGGATGGATGAAGGAAAGGAAACAAATTTTTGAGAGTAGAACATCAAGGGAGGTCAAAGGGACTCTGGGGTTCTAAGCATCTTAATTTGGTTTCTGTTGCTGTGATACACAACGAAAAAAAAAGGTTGGCTTTAGATCTCAGGTTCTAGTCCTTCACCCAGGGAAACCGGGGCTAGAGGTCCAGGCAGGGCCCTGAGGAAGGACTCATGGAGGAGTCCTGCTCATTGGCTGGCTTCCGCTCATTTGCTTTACTTTCCTTTCTGTCTTTTTTTTTGTGACAGAGTTTCACTTTGTAGCCCCAGCTGGCATTGAACTCACAGAGATCTGCCTGTCTCATCCTCTTAAATGCTGGGATTAAAGGTCTGGACCCCATGCCCAGCTCAGCTTTCTTCTCTATACAGCTTACTTGTTCATGGGCTGTACCACCCACTCTGGACTGGAAACTCCTACATAAATTAGCAGTTAAGAAAATGCCCCACAGACATGGCCACAGATGGAGATGGAGGGAATTCCTCAATTTAAATTCCCTCTTCCCAGGTATGTCTAGATTTGTGGCAAATTGACAGTTGAAGCTATGACAAGAAGTATACACCCAAAGAGAGAGAACGGAATTCAGAGCCCATCCTATAAGTAATGTTGTAAGAAAGTAAGTCACATGTTTATAGAATTGGTGTGGAAGCAGTCTTCACTGTGTGCTATACGGTTGAAGAGTCATTTCTTCATGTTCAGGAAGAACCAGAACTTATCTCCTTTGATATCGTAATCTATATTCTTTCCTTTCTTCACTTCTGCAGGCCTTGAATCTCCTTTTCCATGTTTTCTTCTCAGGAGCAATGCTCTTTTTTCCCAGGAGCAGAACCTAGGATAGCATGACCTAATCATATTATAGACTAAAAATGACTTCAAGATGCTTGAGTAATTACAAACTTTAGTTCAGTTCTTTATAAAAACATGATCTACCTTTATTTTATGGTTATTTTTTATTCATTGAGAATTTCGTATTTGCATACAATGTAGTTCCATCACATTCAGCTTCCGAATCTCTTTCCATCTCCTCCAAGATAGCCTCTCTACTCCCCTCCCAATTTTATGTCTTCTTTTTAAAAGTATATATATTATAGAATATATATATAATAGATATAGATAGTATATATATATATATATATATATATATATATATGAGGTGGGGCCATCCACTGGAATATGATCAATTTGCTGGGTACTACATCCCCAAAGAAAACTGACTCCCATACCAGTCAACTGTCAATAGCACCTCAGCTAAGGATGGGAGTTTTTGAACCCCTCCCTCATCCATGTTGGGATATTTCTGCCTTGATCTCCTGTAGGTCTCCCGCAGCCAATCACAACTGCTGTGAGCTCATGAGTAAAGTGGGCCTGTTATATCCAGAAGAGGTTTTTGTTCCAGACCTCTGGCATTTATAGGTTTTCCACCCCTTCTTCCGAAGGGTGGAGGCATGATATAAAAATCCCCTTTATGGCCGAGCACTCTACTTGATCGCACAGTAGTTTGACCAGTTGTGGGACTGCCACCCACTGTGCAAAGAAGCTTCTGTGAAGAGAACTGAGAACCACAGTAATGTATGGATATAGAAATATGCATTTAGCAGGATATTTGCTACTATGTCCTTTTAGCAGAATAATTGAAGTACATTCCACTTTAGGACATACAAACTCCCAGTCATAGTTCCTGGCCAGATTTAGAGTACTAGACATGAATTTCTTCCTGTGGTACAGGCCTGAAATCATATCATAAAGTGATTGATTATACCCATAACAAACTAATAACAAATTTTAGACCAAGTATATTCATTATTTATTAACAGCAGCAGTTACCAATGCTTTGAGGGAAAAAGACTCACATATTCATTCATAATATATTAAGTATTCACATGTATATGAATTATATATGGTTATCCATATGTATAATATAGTCATATGTGGTATGTACTATGTTAATATTTATTAAATAGTATTTTCATAATCTAGGCCCATGAAACAAATCATTAGATCCCAAATCTAGAACCTATAACATGTGATTCAGAGGCAAAGGTATAAATAATGTACACAGATGACCATAATGATTTTGTATTTTATTATAGTCACTGCTCACTCTACAAAATACTTGAAGAATGGCTGTCAGGTAAAAATATTAATGTGAAGGAATGATGTTTTATTACTTTTCTTTCATCCCTTCACTTGAGAAAGCTTTGTTCAGAAGCAGAAGAGCTTGAGCTGTGTCGATGAGGGAACACAGGCAGATTGGGCTTGCATTCCTAGATCCAGTAATGAGATTCTTAAAGAAGTCACTTGAGACACATTGGGAGTCAACCCCTAGCAGAGCAGTGCTGTTTCTCTAACTTCCACACTAGTCATTCTAGAAAATTCTTTCTCAAATTGCTTAATTCAATCCCCACTTGATTGTCTTACTGAACCATTTAATGATTTTATTACAGAATAACATGTTAACAAAATGGATTGATTATCTTATATATTACTCAAAAAGGAAAACAAAAAATAAGGATATTCTGACTTTATGAAATGTGAAGTTTTATACAAAATATTAACACAAAAGTTTGAATGAATACATTTCAGCTTTAGGAACCTCATACTGTTGAAATAAAACTTGTTATTTTTCCATGAAACCTTTACTCTTGGTTGTTCCTATTCTTCTGAGTGAAATATGGACTTTGTTGTCTTTAACTGCTCAGTCTCTGTATTAGATGATAAGGTTGTCATACTAAGCTGTTGATTCTAAAAGCCTGACTTTGCGAATACTCTGTGAAGAAACTTTCTCTCATTCCTATGACTATCTAACTGAGGAACACAGTTTTTAGGCTATTTTTCATTTTAAGTGCTGACTACAGTATGAGCAATGATTACCCTATGAAGACTACTACCCTTGACAGCTGAGCTTAATAGATTTGGGAATAATCTCAAATTAGTCAGTTATTATAAAGGACTAGTCATTCTAAACCTGGCCTTAGTTATTTTTATATGAAGTTCAATACTGGAAAATAATATCTTTCCTTTATTTTCATTTGAGGAAGATTTGTGTCTAGGCAAATAAAATATCTCAAATTAGGCTATTGCCTTGCATAACAATCCATCAGTTCTATGGTTGATCAAGTATTTGGTTTGTGATCAAGTATTATACATTATGCAGAGCTATTTTATTTGTCTGGACAGACCGTAAGAAAAAAAAAATTAGAATCACATTCTACCATCAAGTTTGAGTTTTGGGAGTTGTTTTCAATATATCACATCTCCATTTATGAATTAAATTTAATGCCTGCTCTGCTTCTTTATAGAACTGAAAACTGTCTCTGCTCCTTACTGCTGATTCTTAAAATCCTACCACTGAATTTATGCTGTGCTCTTGCTCCTGTGCATTTTTCTCCCATGAGGGACTTTCTTCTATCACCTTGCATGCCAAAGTTTCCTCTATTCTGCATCAAATGCCAGACTTTCTACCCAATAGCAGGAATTGTCCTCTTCTTCCTGAGCCCTTCATGCACTGTATTTGTTTTTGCATTTTCCTCTTCTAGTGTTCTCTATTATCTATCAGTCTGTAATGGAGAAGTACTCTGAAGAGGAGATGCATCAGCGTCATGAACAATATGATCACCTTACTATTTAGGGAAATGTGAACATAATTGAAAAAAAGGTAAAACATAAAAGTATCCAAAGATGAAAAGATGTTCGTATGCAACCAGGGCTATGTTATGACCTTACTGGATACTCATTTTATTTTTCAGTAAGGTCATAACATAGCCCTGGTTGCTGGACACCCAGTTACAGATTTGGATTAAATGGACACATACAAGTATTGGGTCACCTATGGCTGCTGAAAGATGTTCTTTATGTTCCTCTGTATTATGCAAGTGTTACTTATGATAATTCTTTCACCCATATCATGGTAATTTAGTTCAAGGGAAGTTAGACTTTACTTCTCTGAACCAGAGGCATATAGTTCAGGAGGAGACAGTTTTGGTAAAGTTGGTTTGAGTCCTCTTAGCCTATCTCCTGTCTATATGTATGTGATATGGCTCCTCCCTTCTCAAAAAAAATCTGTAAATCAGAATATGAGGTCTGGGAAAGAAAAAGACTGCTTCTGTTTGTAGTAAAACAGCCTTCATTTATGATAAACCTAAAATGGCCTTAAATCTCTTTCATGGGCTATGCCACTGTGGTGGTTTGAATGAGCATGTCTCTGATAGGCTTCAAGTATTCAGACATTTTGTCCCCAGTTGGTGGCGCTGTTTTGGGGGATCTTAGAAGCTGTGGCCATGCTGGAGGAAGTATGTCACAGGGGGTGGGGTTAGTGATTTTAACAAGCCTTGCTAGTCTCCAGAGGTTCTCTTGACTTCCTGTGCCCATTGGAGATGTGAACCTTGGCTTTCTGCTCCAGCCCCGGCCACTATGCCTCCCTCCACAATGGACTCTAATTCCCTGGAACCATCAATTGTAAGCTCAAATAAACTCTTCCTTTTATAAGTTCCCTTGGTCATGGTGGTTTTATCACAGCAATAGAAAAGTGACTAATACAGCCACTAAGGGAAAACGCCAATCATTGATCCAACATCAGCCTCAAGACCAAGTATCCACATTGATGACCAGCACAGCATATGACATCAATGCAATAGCNAAAAAAAAAAAAAAAAGAAATCCTCATTGATTTGGAAAAAAAAATTGGGACTATTTTGAATAAGCTGTGTTTTCTTCCTGAAATTCACCAACGCAGTTAGGTAATAATTCAATTAGAATATATCCCAAGGGACTAGGAAGGACCACGAGGATTTTTTTTTAAATATTTGAGAAGCAGAAGCATCTGGTCTAAGGCAAGTTCTGATAATTAAAAGCCAAGCCAAAGAAATAAGACAAAGTGAATCATCTAGACGAACAAATGAGAAATAGCAACATTTGAAATCTGATAGATGAATTGACATAATCCATTCTTATACCTCTAAATATTTCACATGTTTCAAGATAATAGGGTGGTCCTGTTATGAGTCTCTTCTCATTGTTTTTTAAGTACTTCATGATGATAGGAAACAATGTAGATAAGAAAAAAGGCCTGACTTGAAGGCCTGTAATGAGTAACTTATATAGCTACACATGTACTGACTAAGAAGTTAGAGCTGAAGCCTATTATGGTGAGCAAGAACAAGAGCATTTTCAACTAACCTGATTTTCATCTGTCAAACCCTCTCATACTAAGTGTCTAAGTATATAGGAGTATTAGCAGAATATAAATATCTTGAGCCTTTCATTTATTACCTAAAGCATTTTGTGGATTCAATCCAATAATAACCTCAATAGGACTTTTAAAATTAAAAGGAGGGGCTGCAGAGAGGGCTCAGAGGGCTAAATGGTTAAAAGAGCTAGCTGTTCTTACAGAGGACCTGGGTTCAATTCCCTGCACCCATACCATCCATAACTCCAGTTCTGGTGAATCTGACGCCCTCTTCTGTCCCCCATGGGGATTTCAGAACACAGGTTCACTTACACACATACAGAAAATACACACATATGCACATAAAAATAAACAAATAAAAATATTTAAAATTAAATAATATATTTATTATAAATCCAAATAAATATTTGGTGTGTACTTTGACTGCACCCACTTTGGTTTTTTTTTTTATATTTATTTATTTATTTATTTATTTATTTATTTATTTATTTTTTGGTCTTTTCGAGACAGGGTGTCCCTGTAGCCCCAGCTGTCCTGGAACTCACTTTGTAGACCAGGCTGGCCTTGAACTGCACCCACTTTGAATGCCACATTGACAACTGAGAATGGAGGGTTGCATTACAGTGGTTACTTTTTTTCCCTAAATTAGCAAGTTTGGTAAGAGCGTGTTTTTCTGCCTCCCTCATTAAAACATTATTTCTACTTAAGATCTTCCTACAGCTGAGATAATTTAGGTTTGGGCCTCAGCAGTACCATGCTTCAATTCAGTCTAGAATAGATTTTAAATAACACCAGGGAAGAGTGTTGGTTGTAATCCTGCAGATAGTGTGTTCGAAAGTAGAATTAAGAGGTTGGAATTTCACCATAATATAGAAATTTCTCATCGTCTCTGTGACTCAGAAGAATCTAACATGTTAAAAGAGGAGAGAGCATAAGGCTCTAAGGTCTGCCTCATGTTCTGCTTCCTGGAAATCTGGGCTCACTCTGTCTTCATTGAGATTATTAAAATTTTTACTGTGAATATTCACCACCAATGAACCAATGTACAGAGGTAAAGGTCTTTTAAGATTAGATGGAAAAAAACGTTAGTAATTATGAAGAAGAAATGTGTTGACAGGGAGTATTCACTACCAGGAAATATAAACCAAACAGACATTAATTTTGTACTCTTATAACTTCATTTATTTGAAGGATGAATTTTTAAGTTGCCAAGAAAAACATAAAAATGCTACAAATATTTTAATAAATATGATACGCATTGGAACACACTCCTGTTTCTCATATGCTTCCCATAAATCTTTACCCCTGGGACAAATACCAACCTGAAATAACACTCTTTGGGTTCAGATTTTTTATGGGTGTTTGGCATTTCTTGATTATCCCTCATCATTTATTTTGGAAACTACAAGCTTGTGTCACTTTTAAATGAGTTAAATACGATTTGATGAAGAAGGAACTCCCTAACTTAACTACCGTCTACTTTGAATTTAATGACTTATTTTATTAATAACTTCCTTATACAGACAAGCTCTATTGTGTGTGTGTGTGTGTGTGTGTGTGTGTGTGTGTGTGTGTGTGTGTACATAACATCTTGATTCCCTAATTGGACAGTTAATCCTATTTTGTGCATCGCTAGACAATTTGGTACAGTAGGAATCAGAGTAAATGCTCACTTAGTGAATTTGTTCAGGTACTTGTTTTCAGTCTTCTCTGTGCCCATCAAGTCTACCTGACAATGTACATTGTCAGATATTTCCTGGTTTGGAAAATGGGCAGTAATTTGGAGATATTTGCAAGTTGATTTTGTCTAAAGTATTTTAATGATACAGTAACATCTTTAGGCAGGTTATCACCTCCTTTTAGTAGCATTGTGTGTGTGTGTGTGTGTGTGTGTGTGTGTGTGTGTGTGTGTGTGAATGTAAATACTTTCTCTACATGTTTAAATCAATATTTATACCTGTGTGTGAATTGGGTTTTCCAGTGTCCTCTTGAGAAAGTAGTTCTGGCAGGCAGAAAGTTACCAAAAATCTAGGAAAATTACTTTATGGAGAAATTGGAACACCCACTGGAGACACAATTGCTGCCTTCCAAACTTAATACAAGTCTGCCTCAGAGAGGCAAAACCCTCCAGGCGGAGATTTAGAAGTTTCCCTCACTGAAGCCATGGCCAATCAAAGGAGTACTAGGTCATACCCTTGGGGAGTGTATGCATGTTCCTTAACAACTTTGGAATGAGTTGAATCATTTTAATGTTTATTCATCTGCCTTACAAAGTCCTCCATTACAGAAATATTTCAATATGTCCTGAAGCTACCATAAAGAACAGGAAGCCACTACCTCCAAGACCTCCTACCTTTCATCTTGATGAGACAGCTTTATCCGGAGTGGAGTCTGAGGTTGCGGATCTATATGGTGATGGGATCAAATGAGCAGTGGTCATTTAATATTACTGTTAAGTAATAATGCATATGAAGTGTTACTGAAAATTTTATTTTCCACATGGTTGATTTAAATTTGACAAAAATGCTCATGGAGTTGACTTGATGCTGAGCAGGATTCTGAATGGCTTTACCTTGGTTCACCTAGACTTTTGTGATCAAGGCTGGCTGGGTGATGTATGAAATGTAGATCTCTGAAGATCTGTGGGTTGAGGCAACGTTTGTTTCTAGTTCCCAAAGAAGAGAACTGATGAGGTGATTTTTACATTAATCCAAGAATCATGTAGAAAGGTACTTAACAATGCAAATTATAGTTTTTAAAAGCCAACATATTTTACTCTCTGTGCAAATAATGTCACTAAATACCAGAGACTATCCAAATCTCAATCTAACAAGTGAGGGAGCTGAGAGGTTCAGAGGAATTCATCTTAATTGTGTGTATGACTAGTCAAACACAAGCCTATATACTATGTGGGCAATCCTGGAGCTTATGATTCATAACTTAATTACATTTCATGTTTTATTTGGAAAAACCAAACAGATCTGACTTTTTCCTCCTTATTTATGAAGTTTCCTTACCCTGTGGCTAGCCTCCCACTTGTGTCTTCCATCCCTACTCTCATTACCTAAGAGCAGATATCACTCCTCTTCTGGATAATTACTGTGGGGTTCTAAGTGGTTCCCTGACCACAGCCAGGTCCTTGACATCTGTGAAATTTCTAATAAGAACTGACTATTCCTATTAAGGCACCATGGCTATTTGTATGTCATAGAAGTCAAATCTCACTTACTGGGGTCCACAGTCTGGCCCCAGGCAAGTTTCTACATTGAAAACAACTCAGCTTCAATCAACCACGACTTGAGGAAGATACTCAGAGTCAGCAAGACAAGCTAACTGTTTAGCCAAGACCTGCCCAAACCAATTAAAAACCCGAAAATAAGGAAAATACATCCCAGAAATGGGTAATCAAGACTCCCCAATGCCGTCACTTAAGGACAATTCCAGAAGTTAATTATAGAGAATCATAGAGACAGATTTCTAGAATAACACCTTAATGGACCACTGACTCTGATAATCTCAGTAAGGTATTGGATGTAAAAGTCGTCTTCAGAGCTTGATACTCAGTGCCTCTCTGGAGTGCCTACAGGAATTTTGGATGAATATCTGCACAAAGGTGCCTCTGTGAAACTTCTCAAGCCCTGTGGAAATACTATTGAAATCATGTTTTCTTTATATAAAGGCATGATTTAAAAATGATACAAATATTTGTTTGCAGAATCAGTAAGGTTAATACATTGAGTACTGAAAACCTTAAATTTGGATCAATCATTAAGATAATTCAGAAGGAAGGAAAGAGAAAAGGACAGAGGGAGAGGGAGGAAAAACACTCCAGAGAATGAGAGGTAAAGCATCATTTTAAACTAATATTTTGTTTTAGATATAAGAGGATTAAAATGGTTTTCTTGTATCACAGATGGCTGAAGAAACTTCACCTAAGCCTTGCCTGTCAGGAAAATATCTCCATGCACTGTGGAGTTTCGAGTGAGCTGGGTCTAATGGTGAATAAGAAGACAGGGAGAAGAGTGTGACACTTGAAAGGTCTGACAGTCTGTGGCTGATTGCTGATAGTGTTAGAATAGACTTATTATCAGCTTCTATGCACCTTATCGGAATGAACATGCCTCTTTGAAAATTAAAGTATATGAAAAAGGACATCTTGTATTTCGCTTTTTGATCGTTTTCCCTAAAATGCACCTTTAAAAAAAAAGAGTGGAGAAACTCCTTATCATTTAAAGTACTTTTTCTACTTGATTAAGTTCTCTTTCCCTCTTTATGCAAGGTGGGGGGAATAAAAGCCCACGAAATATTCAGGGGTAGAGTCAAAGGCACATTGTTGGTATTATTCCACAGTAAAGTGGAAAAATCAGACTGTAGTAGTCTAGATTTGAAACAAGGAGTTTCATAAACCAAAAGAAAAACACAAACAGCAGGGATTTTTTAAGCTTTCTTTGTTTGTTCCTTTGTTAATATCTTGCTCTGCTAGGTTTACAAATCCTAAATAAATAGAAATTAGTGCTCCTTGCTTTGCAGTCCATTTGCTTTAGATGTTTGCCTTGAGGGACATTTGTGTATTCTGCTAATGGCTGCAGCAGAGTGCTGTCTCATTTTCATTCTGGCAAAAAAAAAAAAAAAAAAAAGAAAAAGAAAAGGGCCGTCACCATGGTTACAGTTTCATTTGCTAGAGAGAAACTGATGGCTGTTAGTGATCTCATCATAAGCAACTTCTGTCAGATTTCTTATCAAGGAGACATATTTTGACAAAGTGAAAGATAACACCGTAATAAGAGAACTGAGTTGCCACTCTATGTAATGAGCCATTTAGCATTAAATGAAATGTGAAACCACGTTTTAAAAACCGAAGGTGGGGAGAAAAAGTAATATTTATAATTTACACACATACACACAAAAGGAATATTCCATAGTACAGTAATGATGGCTTCTTTTCTTTTCGTTGTCACAGTAACTCTAGCAGGATAATATTGATTTATCTTGGGGAGCTCAGCAAACCATCATGAGGCTTCTCAGCACTTACACTGGAGAATATTAAGCTTCGCTTTCACCATTTACCTTAGTGGACCCCAAGGCCGTGCCAGAAGCCAAGCACCAAGGTATTAGGTCAAAATACTCTGATCAAAGACCTAGTAAAACATTTTGTCCATAACAGACTAGAAATTTGTTTTGTTCTGCTGAGGAGGCATTCTAATCCCAAATAGATCAGTAGGATCAGTTGACACACCTTCTTCATGTTCATGAGCCATGTGCTGTTTCAAAGATGGTCAAGGTGACCGTTGATAGAACTATGGAGAATAGTGCAAACCCCCAATTTCCCATGCAGGTTTTGGCAGCAGCACTGGGACGAATCCTCATAGAAAAGGTCAGGGGGAAGGAATCAAGGCTAGGGAAATAGGAGTTCCAGGCAAATAAATAAAGCTTCTGCATTGTCAATGGGACTGCCCACTAAGCAGCTAGGCATGCACCTGATGTTATTTTGTAAAAAAAAAAAAATAAGAGTAGAACTAACAGGGAAATTCCCAAATAAAGTCTTTGATGGTTTTCTGTACCTGACTGTTTACAGTTTGATTCTGCCTTGGCTTGTAAAGTAAATCAAATTATAAACATAAAATACACTTTATTTCAAAGGGAAAAGAAGTGGCGGGAATAAAGTGTGCCTGTGATTGCCAGCCTTGACTGCACAGAGATGAGGACCGAGCTGTATACAGACACCCTGCTTAGAAGACGCCTCAGAGACTTGGGTGTGAGAAGCAAGAGAGAGAGAGATCCTGAGCTAATTCTCATACTTTCTAGTAGCTGGTTGTGCACAGTGAAAGAAAATACATGGGGTAAATATGGGGCTGACTTTTTACATTTTACAGAAGGATTGTTTTATTCTAATGGTTTCTTTTCAGATTTTATTTTACCAGTGAAGATGCTGACATTATTAGGAGGATAAATCTTGCTCAGAAGTAAGAAGATAAATGTCTTTCTTCCTTTTCCAGTTTCCAGTATCTTTACCCATGGTACCCCAAAATGTCTATATACCTAATGCAAAAAATAAGTTAACAAAAACTACTAGTGTTTGGTGAGACAAACAGAATCACCAAAAGAGCAGCCAGTGATAGAAATCTGTTGTACCTAAAGTCATCAGCTGACAGGCTAGCACGTTAGAAAACAATGTGTGCTTTTTTTTCTGGTAATTGTGAAATTATTGTTCATGTTCTCCTGTAAAACAGTATTTCAAGAAGTTTTCTAAGGCATGTAATATCAACAAGTTTTTAAGATCCATGTCTACATAACTTACATTCCAGTGTGACACCATGTTTAATAGACAAAATATATAATTCCTTATATGTGTTGTCAAGGGAAATCTTAAAAATTATAAATTTATTTTATTTGCAAGTTTTAAAGGAATTTTTTTCTTAATGAGTAAAATTTAAAGATTGATGTCTTATTTTTCACCTACAGCCATTTGATAACAAAGATTCTAGCTTCAAAGTTCATGTTTCATCAGGAAGCCTATTACACAGAACAATATATGATTTCATTTTAATGCAGATAACAGAATACCTTCAATTTATAGAGCACAAAAGATTTCCAATCACTTTATGAAACTGTGTTACTGCCAGCTCATTTATGTTTGCCTAAGAGAATGGGAGGAAATCCAGAATATACAACTAGCAATACAATTCTCCTTCAATTACAAAACACAGTTTTTCCTGAAAAGTTGAACATAAATCTCAAATTTCCTGGTCATATACGATGCATTGGAAATTGTTTTCAAAAGACAGACTATTTTCAGTGGAAAAACCTGTAGAAAAGTGCAAGATGGTACATGATCCCTAGACAGATTTGGCCCAGAGACATCTGTCCTGGGAATTGTTTTCAGGACAGGAGAGGAATTTCTGGAATTAAAATAAAGTGTTGGGCTTAATATTTCTTACAAATAAAGACAGGTATCTTGGTCAACTTTCAACATAAGATGGGCTAGTATGACAAGCAACTGACTGGAAATAATAATCATACTATTGACTTGCAAAACATTCAAAGACTTCACTCCCCAAATTCCCTAGATATAATTATTCTGAATTATAAAATAGTATCTTTCAAATATACTTGTATCAATAAAGAAGAAAATAGTGCCAGAGAGAAAAACAAATGTGTAAAGAGAAAAATTGAATTTTTGAAAGACTTAGAAAGTTTCCTTCAGAATCACCACATCATCATGTAAGATTCCATCCAACCCAAAATTAGATTATGCTCTTCAATTTTTTACACTTTATGTTTTAGGGACTTTTAGGTGCACAGCAAAGCTGACCGAAAGGTACAGAGATTTCTCAATAGTCCTGCTAGCCACACAATCAGACCCTCCCCATACTTAGCATCTACAGCAGTATGGACCATCTGTTACACTCACCATCAAAGAACCACATAAACTTGCCATTATCACTGAAGGCCACAGGGAGCATGATGCTTCACTCATGATGGTGGACAGTGAGTGGGTGTGGACAAATAATGACCCATGCATCTACCACTACAGTATTGTACAGAGACTGTTCTGGATAGCTCCTGATGTCAAGTTGACTGACACCCAGGTAGAGAGAAATTCAATTGAGGAATTGGCTCCATTAGGTTGGCTACGTCTTTGGGAGTGTTTTCTTGATTGTTGAGTGATGTGGGAGAGCCCAGTCCACCCTGAACAGTGCCACCTGTGGAGAGATGGTCCTTTGTTGTATATGAAAGCAGGCCGAGCACAGACTAGAATGAGCCAGCAAGCAGCACTCCTCCATGGTTTGTACTTCAACTCCCGCTTGCAGGTTCCTGCACTGAGATCCTGCCTTGACTCCCTTCAGAGATGAACTGTGACCTGGGAGATGAAAGATGAACTCAACCCTTTCTTATTCAAGTTGGTTTTGGTTAGTCTTTCATCACAGCCGCTGAAAGCAGCTTGAAGAAAGCTCTTTTACCACTGTAGAAATCCCCTGCACTCTGTCTCCACACTCTGCCCTTCTACTCTAACCACTGCCAACCACTAATTCTTTCATTGCCTTTCCAGGAAGTCATGAGGGAAGAATCAAACATCATTTTGCTTTTCAGGTTAGTTTCTCCTAATTGGTTCTACGTTTCACGTGTTTCCTATGGCTTCATCACTGATTTTTTTTTTTTATTTTTATTTCCGTATGTGTATGAATGTATTGTCTGCGCACCCGTGACGTCCAATGCCGGCGGAGGTCAGAAGAGGTTGTCGGACTCCCCTGGAACTGGAGTTCTCCTGGAATTGGAGTTTCAGACGGCTTTCGGCTGCCATGTGGGTGCTGGGGATCCAACCCGGGTCCTCTGCAAGAGCAGTCGGCGCTCTTAACCGCTAGGCCATCTCTCCAGCCCTCTTCACTGATTTTTACCACTGAGTGATATGCCACTGTCTTGAGCTATCACGGTTTATCTCATCTCTTCAAGAACATCATGTTTGCTTCCAATTTTTGCCAGTTGCAGATAAATTTGATGCCAACATTTATGTACAGATTTTTGTGAGGACATGTTTTCTACTCCTTTGAGTAAATATCTATGGCTACCATTGATGGGTCACATTGTGGAGTGATTTAACTTCTGTGATGTTACCCAACTGTCACCCCATGTGGCTGTACAGTTATTGTTCCCAGGAGGAGGGAATGAAAACTGCTGTTGTCCACATCTTGCCAGCTTGGTATTGTCAGTGTTCCGGATTTCGACTGTTCTGATAGGGATATGGCAGTGTCTTGTTCTAATTTTTATTTGTCTAATGGCATCTCTATATCTTCTTTGGTGAGATATCTGGTAAACTAAATTGTCCCAATCTTAGGGGAAACAAAAATATTTCCTCACATTTAAATCTGTCTTAGCTACAGTTACAAAAATATTCCTTATATTAATTTTCAGGATTCATGTGCATGCAATATTTTCCATTATTAAATATTTCTTAAGGAAATATATCTTGCACTATTTATTTATTTATTTATTTATTTATTTGGTATTTTTGAGACAGGGTCTCCTTGCAGCACTAGCTGTCCTAGAACTCACTTTGTAGACCAGGCTAGCCTTGAACTCACAGAGATCCACCTGCATCTGCCTCCTGAGTGCTGGGACTAAAGGCGTGAACCACCACACCTGGATTAGCACATTTTAAACAACTGCTTCATAAATGGACTTCAGGAATGTCACCCAATTTTAAACCTGGCAATTCTGAATTTGAGAAATCTTATAACAGCTAAATTATGTAGGAGCTTCTATGTGAGGGGGCTCGAGAGATGGCTAAGGTGTTAAGAACGCTCATTGGTCTCCCAGAGGACTGGAATTGAGTTTCCATTCTCCAGTCAGAAGGTTCACAACTACTTGTATCTCCACATCTATCAGATCTGGATCTCTCTTCTGGCCTCTGCATGCACATTCAAATGAATACGTGCAGACACACACACACACACACACACACACACACACACAAATTAAAAGAATAATAAATCTTTAAAAATATTTAATTTGAAGTTGTTCAATAAAATTAATTTTCAAGATTATTCTTTTTTTTTTTTTTATCTTTTTGAGACAGGGTCTCCCTGTAGCTCTGGCTGTCCTGGAACTCTGTATGTAGAACAGGCTGGTCTTGAACCCACAAAGATCCCCCTGCATCTTCCTCCCAAGTGCTAGGATCAAAGGTGTGTGCCACCACACCCAGCTCAGATTATTCTCATTTTTGCTTACTTTTTTTTTCAGACAGATCATCCTGCCTCTGCCTCCCCAAGTACTAGCATTAAAGGCATGTGCCACCATACCAGGAGATAATAGAATATTTTAAATAAACAAAAATGCAATTCCATTTTCTTAATTTTTTCATTCCATTTTAATTGAATTACTCACACTCATTTTTCACATGTGTATACATGATAACACAGAGTACATAAAATTTTCAATAAATAGTTTTCTAAGTGCAGAATGAGCTGCTGAAATTATGTGCCATAATTTACCTCAGTCTTCTATGTAGTTAGACAATTAGGTCATTTTGCTGGTTTGCTGCTGTGAGTTATTCTTCCTGCATGTCCTTCCACATGTGGGCTTTTATGTGCATTGGATGGTTTCCATCTGAGAAATTCCAAAGGTAATATTGCAAAGAAAAAGCGACTGAATTTTCTCCTGGCTTTAATTTTCAGTGATTTCTTTTTAATTTTAATTAAATTTTAAATTTTCTGATAATATATTTCCTTGATTTTAGAAATTTCACTACAAGTCACATTGCTTGCATTTGGTTTGAACATTTAATAAAGAAGGCTTTTAGCATTTCCTGTTTTTAACATCTGCAATGTGTGCATTGCACAAATATTTTCTGCTTTGCAGATTTCAAAATAGTTGACTCTAATAGGCTGTGCTTTACTATTTCAGCTATGTGTACTTCCAAGTCTTCTCAAAACACTGTGTAACTATGTCAAGTTTCCTTCATGGACAATTGAAAGACAATCACAATCAGTGTGTATCAAGTTACTAAAAATAGATTGGTGCCCATCTTTTTCAAGGGAATGATACTAAAAACCACAAGCATCCTTGAACTTGTACAAGAAAATGTTTTTCTTTAAAATACTGCTTTAAAATTCCAAAAGAAAATGTCTGAAGCATTGTTCAGAACCTGCCAAAACAGAGAATCAGGTAAAGATTTAACCTGAACCTAGGAGCCTGGAAGAATTAAGCTAATGGCACTCGATTCTGGAGGCCATGGGTTCACTGTCACATTTCTCTCAGTTTCTTCACAGCTACCAAAACAAAAACTGATATTCTAATTGTATTGTAAAATACAACAAAGTTTAACATCCCATGTGCCTCAGTAAATATCTTAGCAAGAAGTCTAAGACATCAGAGTACCCAATGTCTCACACAATATGCTATTATAAAAATATGGATTGAGGAAGGAAAAATCAACCCTCATCCACTATTATTTTGTTAAATCAGAAGATTTTATCTGTTTATTATAGTTACAGTAGTTGATTTGCTAAAGAAAAACATTTAAAAAAAAAGAAAAATATTTTCACATCTTCAATTTATTATAATAACAAGATTATGGAAGAAAATGAGATTTAGGGATTGCCAAATTATTTTTCATTTTCAAGCAGATTTTTTCTGTATTTTTATTACAGAACATTTCTCCCAGTACAGACACCTGAATTATTACTTCATAAGAGGAGAAATCTCCTGCAAATAAGTTACTCCTTGGACTACAATTTTGTAGCCAACATCGAGAATAGCAAGCCCATTTAAATTTCATTCTCTAAACCAAAGTTTTGAATTTTGGCTTCTCATTAAGGAAAATGAAATTGGATGTTCAACCCAAAAATCATAAAATGCAATTGTGTTTGTCTACTCTGATCTCTGATTAAAATTGAGAAATTAGTCTACTATGGCCTCCAGTTATTCTCTTAATCCCTGCATCGTGATAAACAAAGCCTCTAGGGTTATTTAATAATGAGGGCTGGAGAGATGGCTCAGTGGTTAAGAGCACCGACTGCTCTTGCAGAGGACCTGGGTTCTATTCCCAGCACCCACATGGCGGCTAAGAACGTCTTTAACCCCAGTTCCAGGGGAATCTGATGCCCTCTTCTGACCTCCGAGGCATTGCACGACACTGGTGCACCAACCTACATGAAGACAGTACACTCATACACATAAAAAATAAATAAAAAGTCAAAAAAATATTTAAAAAATTATTCTAATCAGCAAAGGTAAGATTGAAGGATACATCTGGAAGGATATAATGCACTCATAATATTTACTAAAACTTTCTCACATGTAAAGAAGAAAACTTATAAGGAAAGTTCATCTCAAGTACAATTCAAAATAAAATGTATGAAAAACCAATACCAATGGATGGAATGATAACAAGAGCTTGGAGTAACAGCGTTTGGAGAAGTCCAGGGAACTTTGGGACAGACTACTGTAAAGCCTTCTTCTGGCAGGATTAAACTTCCCTTTGACTATCCTCAGGTTTCTCTGGTTCTCTCTTTTAATCTGCCTTGTATAGAACTACAAGAGAGTTTCATTGCTAAAGCAAACCGATGGAAGAGGTCTTCTTGTGTGTATCAGATACATTCTGTGTATCAGTCACAGTCATGGTCACAAAGTGAGATGTACAGATAGTTCTCGGGTTTCACAAAGACATTTCAGTGAAGCCACACACACAAAAGCGGTAACTTCTAATATCTGAGCCCATCCTTTAAGATGGCAGAGTAAAATTCAATTTTATAGCCTTACATTTGCCAGAATTACTTTGAAAGCACAGCTCACCTATTTTATATGAAGCCACCTTCTCACCTGAGCTGAAAGGTGGTCACTTTTCTGTCCAAAGTTGTACTTGCTACAGCCATGATGGGACACTGTAGAAAACAAAAATAGAAACTGAGTGGTATTAACAGATGTGCTCTCAACAGGGTTCCCATTTGTTAAAGAAAACATTGAATATTAATTAAAAGTTAATTAGAACTAATTGCCAATTAGAAAGAAAATGTAATTTGAAGCTACCCACAGCCTTCTATTATTATTACCTTTGAGAATACTGCACACGCAAGCCCTGCCAGTATGGTACCTTTCCTTCCCGAGGTATCGCTATGATGTCCACCCAGTTAAAATTACCTTAACGCAGATTAGGGTATGCAAACACATAATTGCATCATTTGTGGAGTACAGTCTCAAAGAAAGTGTATTTTTCTGAGTGCGTATTTCAATGTCATTGCTGCACACAAAACCAAAGGGAGCAGAAAAAGCAAACGTGATTGTTTATGAGTGAAACTGGAGCGTGTGGCTCGCTCTGTGTTGGGCGCCTCCCCACATACATCGTTCTCGCTTCCAGGAACGTACTATGGATGTTTATTTCTTGATCCAGATTTCTTTTTTTTTTTATGTGTAGTTCTGCATGCCGCAGAGGTCAGAAGTGGTGTTGGATTCCTCTGGAACTGGAGTTAAAGAGGGTTCTCAGCTGCCATGTGGGTGCTGGGGATCGAACCAAGGTCCTCTGCAGATGGCGCTCTGAACCCCTAGGCCATCTCTCCAGCCCAATCCAGATTTCTTACAAGTCTCAGTTAGAGGCTCAGGTTAGGATGGGATTATATCACTAGAATTCAGAAACACCTATCCCGTTCTAACCCAGTACAATTTCCTCTTAGTCCAGTGGTTATGTCACCCGGAGAAAGAAAAGCAGAATGGATTAGCAGGACTTTTTTTTTTTCCCCCATCAAAGAGCTCATTCTCCTCCTGGGATTGAAACTGAAACTAGACAGCGGCTGAAGCCGGCAGCCATTTTTGCCACCAGACCAAAATTTGAGGCACAAGGGCCAGAAGGAAATAGAGATCTGAGCCTTGGAGCAGCAGCGTCCCCTGTGTCTGGAACCTGCAACCCCCCCCCCCCCCATAAGTTAGTTTGGGTTGTATTTCTAACCACTTAAAACAAAATGTCCTGCTAACCACATAATACTTTCAAGATATTTATAAAATAGACCCAGGAGCAAAGGTAACACGTTATTTCCGTTACAGTTTAGAAAGGTACAACCTAACAAGAACTGTGGCTTTCAGAAACCATTCCCTGGTTTGCTTGCCGAATCTTCCACACAGGGTCTCTTAGGAAACCACTGAGTGCCTAGCCTGAACTGTGCATCAAATCTCCTAGCCACAACTCATTTCAGTTCACTCAAGACCCAAGCAGGATTCACATCAACCACTTTACAGAAATAATACAGTGTTAAGAAGAAAACTCCAGAGATCTCCTGAGACCAGCTGAAGTGCAGGTACACCCCCCCCCCCAAACTGGGATTACGAAGGCATCTGAAGGAGGCAAGCAAAGCAAGACTTCACACAGTGAAGAGGATTGACTCACAATGGAATACAGGCAAGGAGAACCCATATGCCAGGCACATGAAGAGCGACAAACACGTGAAGGGGCCGGATACCCCCCCATAACTCACCAACCCCTATGGAATCTAGATTCCTATGTAGGATCCCCCTGGGATGGCCGAGGACACAGATATCAGAAACACAATTGGGAACATTACTTTTTTTTTTATTCATTTTTTAAACAATAAGTAATAATTTTGAGTACAACATCCTTCATGTAAAACCAATTTGCAAGCAGTTGTGCCCAAATTCACAAAGCCCAAGGGTCCCATCATCCACTGGGGGCTTGTATGTTCAATCACGTTGATCAAGTAGTGTCCTAATCTATATTGCTGTAGTTTCAACGTTCACCCCAATCACAGCCCTTAATTCTACCATGCCCCTCTTCCGCAGATTGTTCCCTAGGTTTAGAAAGGGGCACAGTTGGATGAGAAGAAAACAGTCTACTTTCTCTGGAGCTGTGTTTTTGGAATCTGATCAGTTTGGTGTTTCCTTTCATGGGCTGACAGTTTTCTCCAGGAAAAACCTTTCGACCTACTAATAAGCACAGGCAATTGGATATTAGGTATTTAAAAGTACTATTGTTATGTAGGTACTTTGGTATAGACACAGATATTTGGATGGTAGTTATCTATGAATTGTTTTTTCCTGTAAAATGTGACAGGGTCTTACTGTGGGCTCATAACATCTCCTAAGACTAGAGGATGTAAGCTTGTGGCATCAGCCATGGGTTACTCCTCCAAGGAGAGAGTAATAGCCCATTAGATTTGGGATATATACGGCATATGGCTGCCACTGCTGCACAGTATTTACAGGGAGGTGAGGTGTAGCTGTGCTGATGGGGGAGTCTTGTTGCTCAGGAGAGACCTGTATTTGCTTTATTGTTTAGTGGCCTTTGGTAACCTCTCTGGTATTCCAAGACCAACTGTACACTTGCAAGTGCAGTTCTCATACATTCTCATGCTTACACCAGGTCTTCGACAGCAGGGCTTATTGCCTCTTCTTTCAGGTATCCCAGTTTACAGGCAAGAAGCCTTACCTTTTGGGGGACTGGGATCCTCTGGCCACCAACTCCCTGGTAGAATAATCCCATTGCTGCTATCAGAGCTCTCCTGTATTAATATATTTTGCTTAAGTGCACAGCTTACAGAGACTTTAGTATTATATTTGGTTCTGAATAGAGAATAATCTTTTCACAGTTCCTATGTCCATTAGTGAATTAAGAAGGCACCTTTTGGGGGCTGGAGAGATGGCCTGCGGTTTAAGAGCGCCCACTGCTCTTGCAGAGGACCCAGGTCTTAATCCCCCAGCACCCACATGGCGGCCGAGAGAGCCGTCTGAAACTCCAATTCCAGGAGAAACTCCAGTTCCAGGGGAATCCGAGACCCTCTTCTGCCTCCACGGCATTGCATGACACGGGTGCACACTTGCATGCAGACAACACATTCATGACATAGGAATAAATAAAATTAAAAAAAAAAAGAAAGGCACTTTTACTGGTTTTATAACAGATTACCTCTTGACAGTTGTCTCCAATTTACAGTTGGGAGCTACCTCATCATCATCATATTTCTCCTTGTTCTATGGGGGGGGAGGTAAGAAGTTCCGCTCTCTTATTAAAACCTTTGCTGCACTAGAAGTAAGTTCATTAGGACTTTTATTAATAGTGTTACAAGTAGGATCCACAGAGGTGATGCCTTTAGCAGTCTGATGCTTTCTTCTTTCATGTTCAGATGGGCCAACCTTTCTGCTGGCACTTCCTGGTGTGTCTTTTCTTTCTCAGCATTAAGGTGGTGAACCTTTTTGACCTGCGGGAACATACAAATCTTTCCCATAGTTAGTTTTAAGATTTGATTGCAAGGTTTTTGACAAAAGTTTATTATCTATCTGTATCCCACCCCCCCCCTTTTACACAATGGAGAAAAGACAGCATCTCTAGCAAGTGGTGTTGGCAAAAACTGGATCCACCATTTGTAGAGAATGAAAATTAAACCCCCTACCTCTCACCCTGTACAAAAGTCAACTCCGAGGATCAGAGACCTCAACGTGAAGCCCCAAGCTTTGAAGGCGATAGACGAAAAAGTTTGGCAGCAGCTACAAGACATAGGCATAGGAAAGACTTCCTAAATCAGACAGCAGCTGAAGCAAGAATTAGGTTGACCATTGCACAACCGGATTCTCATTAACTCAAAGCTTCTGTACACCAAAAGAAACAATCAAGGAGGGAAGAGAAATGCCCACAGAGTGGAGGAATCTTCATGCAGAAACATCTGACAAAACATTGATTTCCAGAATATATAAACTACTCAAAAAACAAAGAAGAAAGAAAACAAATGACCCACTCAATAGATGGAGCAAAGAGCTGAACAGAGACTTCACAAGTGAGGAATTAGAGATGGCTGAGAAACACCTTAAGAAGTGTTCAGCATCACTAATCATTAAGGAAATGCAAATCAAAACCACTTTAAGATATCATCTCTCTCCAATAAGACTGGTTAGGATCAAGAAAACAAATGATACCAAGTGCTGGAGAGGTTGTGAGGAAAGGGGAATGCTCATCCACTGCTGGTGGGAATGTAAACTCATACAGCCACTATGGCAAGCAGTGTGGAGAACCCTTGGAAGACTTGGAATGAACTTGCTAGCCAACCCAGCCATACCACTCTTAGGCATGTACCCTCAAGACTCACCCCACAGCAGAGTTACATCCATGGCTGTGTTTATTTCAGCTCTCTTCACAATAGCAAGGAGCTGGAAACAACCCAAATGCCCCTCAACTGATGAGTGGATAGAGAAAATGGAGTTCTATGAAGCAGTAAAGAAAGATGACATCATGAGCTTTGTAGGAAAATTGCTGGAGCTAGAGGACATCATGCTGAGTGAAGTAACACAGTCCCAGAAAAACAAAGGATGAATGGTATCCCTCATCTGTGGATGTGAGTGCCAATTACCTAGTTGTAAGTATTTCTTGTGCACGGCCCCTTGAGCTTTTATCCAAAGCAGTTGGGAGTGATGCATTTTGGAAACAACAACAGCAACAACAACAACAACAACAACAGGAAAGACTGCATCAAAGAACTGAATGAAACAGTGAACTTCTGCTCAAAACAGTCAACTTCCACATGGAGAATATTGAGAAAGACTGAGAAAGAGATGAAAAGCATGTTTGGCAGAATGCATGAGCTCTGGCTGGGTAGGGGGTTAGGGAGGGGGACACGGGTCTAGATTTTATAATATAAAGAAAGAAAGAAAGAAAGAAAGAAAGAAAGAAAGAAAACTCCATGTGCCAGAAAAATAAAACAATACAAAACAAACAAAACGAACAAAGCAAAACAAAACAAAAATTGCATTTTGTTTTGCTTTTCAAGAAAATGCTGTGATTGGATTGTGTTTCTTCCTTGTCCTCTCTTGTGAGCCTGCATTTTTACTTTGACTTAAATCTTCTACAACTCAAGTGGGTACTGAAAATATGAAATCTTACTATACTTCATAGTCCTAAATAAAGATCCAGAACAAAACACCTGACATACAGCTGTTTCTCTATTATATTCGTTTTAAATTTTAGTTTTAATTTTAAACTTACAGCTTTTTTGGCAAAGATTCATGTACTGTCTTATATTCTTTATAAAAGTCACGTTAATGTATTTACTTAATTTATTTGAGTGTGTGTGCATGTGTGTGTGTGTGTGTGTGTGTGTGTGTGTGCGTGTGTGTGTGTGTGTGTGTGTGTGTGTAGGCTAGAGGACAACTTGAAGCAGTTGGTTCTCTTTTTCTACTATGTGAGTCTGGAGAATGGAACTCCAGTCACCAGGATTTGATGGCAAGCCCATGTATCTGCCGAACCTTCTTTCGAGCCCTCATTGTATGTTTTAAAAAGGTGACTAATTCATGATTCCATAGAGACTGATCCCTTTATTTAACCAACACTTTTGCCAAATGAAACCATAGTTTTGTGTCTGCTTGAACCGCTAACTCTAATGGAATGAACCTGGTGAATAATTAGAAATTATACTGAACACAGCCATATTGGCTTGACTTGCTGACTGATGAAAGATGATTTGGAAATATTTACCCTTATAAAACAAGAACAACTTTTACACTTTAGTACACTAAAGACTGCAAAACTGCAGACTAGTTTTTGTTGTTTTTATATTGAGATCCCAATATGTAAATAAGTAGAAAAGTGAAAGAATTGAGATTTTTGCCTTTCAAATTCTTTTTTTTTTTTTTTTTNAAGTTGGATGTCTCAGCAGTGCCCATCTGGCACTGAAGGTTTGGAGGATTCTTGGAGAGACATGAGTCTTCAGTCCATATTGGAAGGTTGAAATGCTGTGTCTCATGTCTTTGAAGGATGGCAAAAGCAGTGGCAGCCATAGGGTAGCTGCACCTGCCAGTAAGACAGGCAAAACTACTGTGCTCTTTCTTTCTTTCCTTCTTCCTTCCTTTTACTTTCTTTTTTTTTTTTTTACTGTTTGTCTTTTTACTAAGATCTCAAGTTTTATACTTGAAGTACAATTTCTCAGACCTTACTGATTATTTCTGGTTATACTTTCCTTTTGGATGTTTAAGGCCACACAGTTAGCCCAGATTAACCAAAGTTTTTGTTTTCTCAATGTCAGTTGAGGATCTGGTCCTCAGGGGTCACTTGGGTTTTGGAGGGGGAGGGAGTCCCTGGCTCTTTTTGGCTTTCATTTACCAGTTCCATCCATTCAAGCACAAAGTCAGGTCTTGCTAGACCAGGCTTCCCTTTCTGAAGCATGAGCAGACTTTCCTCTTAATAGACTGGACACTGGCTGAAGTCCCATTAGTGGATCTCCAAGACCTCCCTGCACAGGAAGACTGGTGACTCACATTTGCAGGACATTTCAAGAGATGCCTCCCCACCCCCATAGTCCCCTGGGACTTAGTTGAGATCTGAGGGCAAGGAAAAATCTTATCCCTTAAGTCCCTTGGCCAAATTGGTATGGGCATTAAGTATGGTCCTTAAGCATCCAGAAAGGCTAAGTTACACCAGCCTGATACTTTTAATTATGGTATAATATTTTAGAAAAGCCTTGGACAAAAGCTCAAGCAGCCTTGTATAAGAAATACTAAGAAACACTCCCATAAAATAAATACTGTGGTTAGACACAATGTCATGACAAACTAGTTTTTTTCTCATTCTTTTGATTTTACATTACTCTAAAATTTGCATACATATCCTCCACCCATATACCAAATTCCAAAGTCTAAAAATAAATGGAATAAATGGTAGGTTAATTCTAAAGCTTGTTAAAGGATTCACAGTGTAAAAGCACAGTTGTTTTCAGATCATGAGGAGTAGAACATTAACATTGTTTAGTTTGCCTTACAACTAGGTACTTGGTGCTAGCATCCACAGATGAGGGATATCATTTGTTGTTTATTTTTCTGGGACTGTGTTACTTCACTTAACATAGTATCTTCTAGTTCCGTCCTTTTACCTGCAAAGTTCACGATGTCATATTTCTTTACTCCTGCATAGAACTCCATTGTGTAGATGTACCACATTTTTTCTATCCACTGGTTAGTTGAGGGGCACTTGGGTTGGTTCCAGTTCTTCACTATTGTAAAGAGAGCTGTCCTTCAGGTGGTCCAGCAAAATCCTCTGGTCTCAGCTCTGTGCACTGGAGCCTTTCAAATTCTTAACATAAATGTTGGATTGAGTCCATGTATTTATAAAACTTGTTGTTTATTAGAAATATTAATCATTGCCAGGTGTGGTGGAACACATCTTTAATCCTAGCACTCAGGAGGCAGAGGCAGGCGGATCTCTATGAGTTCAAGACCAGCTTGGTCTATAGAATGAGTTCCAGGCAAGCTAGGGTTACAGGGAAACCTTGCCTCAAATAAAAAAAAAAGAAAAGATAAAAAGAGAAAAAAAGAAAAAAAATAGTCATGTGGGGTTGGACAGATGGCTCAGTGGTTAAGAGCACTGGCTGCTCTGGTAGAAGACCTGGTACAAATCCCAGCAACTACATGGCAGCTAACAACTGCCCATCTAGCCCCATCTCGTGGCCTGTGCAGGCACTGCAAGACATGGGTGTACTTTACATGCAAGGGTAACACTCATACACATTAAATATTAAATAAATAAATAAAGTTTTTAAAGAAATATTATGTCATAGCCTTTAGGAAATTCTAACAGGTTATACAATAAAATGAAATTCACATAATAAGACTTGGGAAGATTTTTTGTGACCTGAAGCTTTCATCAATGAAGTTTATATGTAGCAAGAAGGATTGTTCAGATTTTCAATATCATAATAGTATTTTTGCCTTAGAGGCTGTGCTGGATAGCTTTAGTGTCAACTTGACACACGTGGGTTGAGGGAGCCTCAATTGGGGAATTGGCTCCATTGGACTGGCCTGTGGCCACGTTTGTGGAGTATTGTCTTGATTGTTGAGCAGTGTGGGAGGGCCCAGCCCACTATGGGTGGTGTGACCCTGGGCAGGTTGTTGTGTACTGTGTAAGAGGTCAGGCTGTTCATGGGCCAGGGGAGCAAACCGGTGAACAGCATTCCTCCATGGCCTGTGCTTCAGCTCCTGCCTCCAGGTTCCTGCCCTGAGTTCCTGCGTGATGAACTGTGATGAATTGTGACCCAGGAGATGTAAGCTGAATAAACCCTTTCCTCCCCAAGTTGGTGTCAGTCAGAGTGTTTTGTCACAGCAATGGAAGACAAACTAGAACAGAAATTGGTACCAGAAGAGTGGGGTATTGCTGTGATAGACCTGAACTTGGTGTTTTGGGGAAGGATTGTGGAGGCATTTGGAACTTTGGGCTGGGAAGATCATTGAATGCCTAAAGATCATTGCTGTGGAGCTTGGAGCAGTTTTGCTGAAGGAGTTGTAGAAGATGGAGGCCTGGCTTGTGAAGTTTCTAGTTTCAAAAGGGAGCAGAGATCATCAGGACTGTGTAATCTGTGGGTTCTGGTCAGCTGGGGCTGAAGAATCAGCTGTGAGTAACAAGAGACCAGAACCTGAAGTGAAATCTTTGTTCTACTGGGACAATTGATGCTGGTTAGCTGGGGCTGAAAAATCAGCTGTAAGTAACAAGAGACTAGCATCACTGTGGTGAAATCTTCTGGGAAGAATTTCTTCAGGGTCAGCACATAGAAGCTGTGAGCCAGAAGGGGCCTGAGCCTCCATCTCAAGCCAGAAGCAGGACTTGGTAATGTGTAAGTCTCCTATACGGTTCCGGTGTTGAAATTTGAGGGGGTCACAGAGATCAGCCAAGGCTTGGCACTGTGAGAGGTCAGGAAAGACCATTGGTGGAAGTGCACCTTGGTTGCAGTGAAGACCCTGGGATTGCAGGGGTCATAGAGAGAAGCTGAGGCTTTGCACGAGGAGAGGTGAGAGAGACCATTCATGAAGGTGCTGCCTCAGTTTCAGTGGTGACCCCAGCTTTTTGGAGATGCCAGGACCATGGGACGACCACCAAGAGCAGCGGCAGGTGTGGAATGGAGCTGACCTGAGCCTTCGAGATGAACTGTGTGTGCCAAGGATGGCAGAGAAGGGGAGCTGCCGAAACCCTTTGGAACCCAGAAGATCGTGAGTGAATCCCAGGTGTCCAGCCTTGAGCTACTTTGCTGGGCTTAGGTTTTGTTTGAGAGTGCCTGGTTCTTCCCTTTGAAATAAGACAGTACATGTTTTGGATTTTACAACAGCTCACAGTTAAGAGACTTTTAAGAGACTGAACTTTTAAGCATTTGGACATTTTAAGGACTGTGGGGCTTTTAAGGTTGTACTGTATTAGGTTGTGATTAATGATAACATCATACTTTGGGAATAAGAACTGGAAAGGTGGTGGTTTAACAGTGATGTGTTTTGTGTGTCAAGTTGACAAGAGGTCAATTGTGCTGGATAGCTTTAGTGTCAACTTGACACACCTGGGATGAGGGAGCCTCAACTGGGGAATTGGCTCCATTGGACTGGCCTGTGGCCACGTTTGTGGAGTATTGTCTGATTGTTGAGCAATGTGGGAGGGCCCAGCCCACTATGGGTGGTGCCACCCTGGGCAGGTTGTTGTGTACTATATAAGAGGTCAGGCTGGGCCTGGGCCAGGGGAGCAAGCCAGTGAATAGCATTCCTCCATGGCCTGTGCTTCAGCTCCTGCCTCCAGGTTCCTGCCCTGAGTTCCTGCCTTGGGCTCCCTGAGTGATGAACTGTGACCCAGGAGATGTAAGCTGAATAAACCCTTTCCTCCCCGAGTTGGTGTCGGTCAGAGTGTTTTGTCACAGCAATGGAAGACAAACTAGAACAGAGGCTATAAGAAATATTTAATATTTAACTTATACTTTACAAATCCATATACCTTTTTCAAGTTTCTGCATCAGCTTTGCAAGACTTCATAAGAAATATGAAGAATCTGATGTTCAGATATTAAACTCTTTCTAGTGCAATTTTGTTTGATTATGACTATTCTAACTGTTTCAAAGGGGGATTGGCCCTTAGAAATGTAATGGAACATTCTGGAATTTATAGGAAACTTCATCTTTAGAGCTTCTCATTTAAACAGCAGAGAATCCCCAGAGTTTATCATCACATAGAAAACTGTACAATAGGCACACATCCCCATGCTAAGCTCCCAATTTAAATTATTTCAATTCTGTAACTGCCTTCCTACAATAAACTGTTGGATTCCTGTACTTTAAGGAAACAGTTGGAAAAAGTTCTAGTCCTGAGATACAGCTGAAATTTATACAATGTTTCAATTTTCCTAAATAATTATCCAGTCAAACATGTTTAACACAACACTGAAAGCCATAATTAACTTACTTAATTATCTTAAGTAAGTTTTGAAATTTCCTTTGGATAGCCTAGTATCCTACCATTACATAGTATGATTTCTCCTATAATTTTTGTCTGTCTCAGAGCAGCCATACCAAGGGAAAGGAACAGTGACAGACAATGTAAAAATGGCTGATAACAGCAGCGCCATTTATATTTACATCCAGAACGCATTTTCTACTGCCTTTCCCCCTTCAGAACATCCAACATTCTAATTATGTTTTACTCAGTCTAATCTTTAAATTAATTTGAATTCCCTGAGCTTGCAACTGACAGTGAGAAGAATGGAGAAATGTTCCTGAAAGGAAGGAGATATTAGATTAAATAATAATCGCCTCTTTCCCTACACCACTTCGGTATTTACAGCATGATCCCGTTCTGTTCACCATTATAGGCAGATAGAGAACTGTACAAGCTACGGGAAAAAATGGTGTCTGAAAATCCCAGCTCCTTCACAGGATAGCAGCTGCTGCTTAGGGGAAGTCACCTCAGGGCAGGGTTGTGGCTCTTTTCTCACTGATGTGAGTGCTTCAAACAGGTCTCAACATCAACGAGCATATGGATTCACATTCCTCAGAGCCCCATGTTCCATATCTTAGTGGGAAGCCAGAATTGCATTGTCTTGCTCTGTCCCATGACTTCTGTCCCCAAACAATGGCCAAGGTTGGGTAGGCCACAGCAAAGGGGCAGCCAAGCAGCTAGTGAGGGGCCCAGGAGGGACTGTGATTCAAGCAAAGGTCAGAGCAAACCACTCATTCCTCATAAGGATTTTAGTTAGAAAAAAACTAATTTCTCTGGGAAAGTCAATCTAAAAGGAAGCCTAAGAAATAACTAAAGTTAATATAGATGCACAAACTTCTTTCCTTTTTCATTCTTTCCCCTTTTTTCCTTATTTAAAAATAAATAAAACATTATACTATGGGGAGAATGTCGTGAGGACAGGAGATGTGACTACAACTGTGACTGCTATTTTTGAGATGCCATTCACAGACATATTCTCTATGGGGCTAAAGCCTTAAGGAACTTGTTTCAGGGCAACTTATGACATTTAGAAATATGGTCAATCCTGGGATTCTCAAACAAAGCCCATCTGCTTAGATACCTTGTACTATCGATCTATAAGCTAAATATAGTTATTCATAGTGTAACTGTTAATTTTTAATTCCAAATAACTTTCTGTGGTTTGACAGTACCGTGTTTGACATCCTTAAGTTTTGTGATTATCCACTGCTGGTTTCCTAGCTATATAACACATAGCTTTAATGATCCCTCTCATTTTGAAAAATCGTTTTTTGTTGTTTTGTGTTTCTTTGTTTGTTTGTTTGATACAGGGCCTCGCTCTGGCTCCAGATATCCTGGAACTTGCTTTGTCGAGCAGGATGGCTTCAAACTCAGAGATCTGCTTGTCTCTCCTTCCCAAGTGTTGTGCCACCATGTCCGGCATGTCAGCTTTCTGATCTTTTAATGTGTCTTTGTCACATTTCACTAAAAGGTTCTGCATTGAGTTAAAAGTACTATTAGTCATGAATCTAGTTGCATGTTTTACATTCATTTTATTTGTGTAATATTTTGTTTACTTGTAGAAGCAATGAATAAGTTTTAAAGCAATTTTATTATTAAATCCATTAAAGATGAAGCAATCAGTCTGCATCACAATCAAATTACTATCATCTTTATAAATACATCAGTACTCAAGTTCTGAAAATAATGCTTGCATTTCATTGCTTTCCCTCTCCCTCCTGTTGATAAAAATCTCGGCTTACAATAGCAAAGACATCTGCTTTTGGCAGAAATAGATTAATCATATTACAGCCAGCTTGTACCTGTTTCTCATGAAAAAGTAATGACATGCTAACAAAAACGGAGAACTATAGGGGCAGAGACAGAAGATTATGATTGCCTGTGTTTGCAAAAGAGGTCTATAATTTTCTCATGCATCTAAAACCTAGAGGACATAGTGTTTAGCTTAAGCTGTGGTTCCATATGTAAAGTACATGCAGCCAAGGATACTAATGAAGGTGATTATACTACTCACAAATTCTTGAAAGGACATAAAATGAATTACTTTGCTGCCTTTCTTTATAGCATCATTATATCAAAAATTAAACAAAAAATATGAGCCAACCCATAAAAATTCTTTTATTCTCAAAGCTCAAGACTTTTGACTCAGTTTTCTCTTTCTACTCAAGCAAAATTTCTATCCTCTGAGGAAAAAAGAACTCTTAGGTAATTATAAAAATGTATACTATAATTATCATGTTACTACAAAAACTTTATAATTGATGTATAGATTCCCACTCAGGCAGCTAAATTTGTCATTTGAGCATGGAACTTTGTACAACGATTCTGCCATTCTGCTCTGATAAGATGTGCATGTGACCAACAACCACAATAATAACAATAATATTAATAATACTGTAAGCGTATTATGAAAGCATATTAGTCTGAGGAAGAGCTAGTAGGGTTATAAAATACTGCTCCATTTGAAAATATATTCTCATATCCTTTTATTTTATTTTTCATATTTTCAAACAGAACTCTTTCTACCTTAATTATACCCAAGGCAAAGAAAATGTTCAAAAATGCTTTCACCATAAGTTATTGACTTATGAAATACAATTGGGACACACCAAAAAGAACCATTCGATTCAAATGATTTACCAAAGATATCAGAGCAACTGAATACATTCACTTATGCCTTTAATTTTAAGTACTATATTAAAGTCCCATGGTTTGTAATTTTGCTACACTGGAGAAGTCACTCTACAATTAATACTGCTTACTTATTATAATTAGTCATTGTTTACCATCTCAGGCTATTAGTTTAACGTAAGGTCTTGAGACTTAAAAGCAGTATTTTTCGCAAAACACTTAAGGCAATCGCAAGTCCATGGAAGCCTTCTGTATAACCTATTTTACTGACAAACAATTACATTTTAGATTGAAGAGGTGAAATGATTAAGAATATTTGACTTAGTTGCCATGACAGCATGCATTTTTCATCAGGCACAGTGTAATTACTACAATTTCAATGATGTAAAATCAAGAAAGATGATAACAAACAGCAGAACCGTGGAGATATTGCCATTGCAACCAGGTTGCCATAGTAACAGTGATAATAATCCCAGTGATAGATGTTTTCTCTTGCTCTTTCCATTTTGTACGGTTATAACATTCAGAGCCAGTTTTTACCACAGCTTTTTATAGTTTATTAGACTGTCAAAATAGTTTATGAGATGTTGTTGCAAAGGAAATGACGGAGTTCCGCAGCCTAATAAAAATGCCAAATACTCTGTTTACATACTGCTCCAGCACTTAACAAACATTAAAAAATTGTATGAAAAATGATTTGATATTGTACCTGTATTAATCAATTTGCAAGGCATAAGCCTTGTCACTGAAGGTCAAATGTGCAGTTTCCAAAGCCTGCTTTTGGAGAGCCTTCTTAAAGTTTATTTTTGACATAGCTTTGGCAACTCCCTTCACCTGCATAGGCGTATCAACTACCCACAGGAAATACTTTGCACAACTAAAAGATAAATAGTTAGAGAAAATTAAAACCGCACTTGCTTCTCAAGGAGTTGAGGAAAATATTTAAAGTATACGGCCGGAAGTAATTTGTGTGAACATTATAGGACAACAGTTTTTGAGGTATAACCAAAGATAGAAGCTATTAATGAAATTACCTCAGAAATGAAGAGTATGAGTGTGAGCAATATGATAAGAAAACACACACCTCCAGCTAACTACACAAAGTACATACACACCATGTAAAACTATGATTCACCAAAATAAGATAACTGTGTCAATCACTAAATACAGTCTTACATCTTACATGAGACTTCTTTCACTTGTAATGGAAACACATGACAGAGAATACGTTCAATACAAACCAACATGGGCTTTGTCTGTAAGAAAAGGTACACAAAGATGCATGCATTCACACGAATCTGGAGGCTTTGTAATTTGTTGCAGTCATGTGGAGTACTCATGAATAGACAGCAGAAAATTGAGTCAGACATTAAAGCATGACCCTGCTTCTATGCAGCAAATAGAAAGCATTGAATAGTTTCAAAGATCTGTGCAATTGTGAGTTCACTGACAGTTTTACCAAAATATATAAAGGCTATAAGAATTTTCAAGGATAAGCCTGGTCCTCTCTCTTTATGTTTTCCATTGGAAGAGCATTAGATGTGGTTAAATTAGGATATAGGAAAATCATAGTAATAAAATATGAGGAGATGGCTTACTTACAATAAACACCTGTTATCTTAATATTGGAAGACAAAGCAAAAGGCTTTAGAGTTCAGGAAAAGTTTCTTAATTGTTGGTCTGCATGTAAAAATTCTATCCTTTTATTATTTGTTTTAAATGGGTCTGGACAGGTAAGGCCTACAGATTTAGAAATGGGAGTTTTAAGTCATTTCTGTTTCCTTGTTGAACCAGAAAAGCTTTCTATTTTTCACATGCAGCGACTTGATGCTTATAACAGAGTAAATAACAATTGACTCTGGCAACTCTGGCTTGTCTCTCAGCAGCCCCAAAGTCCCTGGTTCTGCTCAGGCAATGAAAGGGGTGCCAAGAAATCTACTGTTTTGGTCAAGTTGATAAATTGGTGATGCAAAGAAATGAAGAAGATAAGATCCCCAGCCTCTCTTCAACAAGAGAAATACAGATCAGACAGCCTGTATTCTACTGCTCATTAGCAAGCTCTCAGGATACCATTTGCCAAATTGTGATTTTTATTTTAGCAAAAAGAATAGTAAAATCAAAATAGTTAAGATTCAAAGTACACATTACCGTGGACATTCAGTAAAATCCTAGAACTCTCCATCAGAATATTTTGTGGTCAGTAGCAGCATTTTTTTCTATCCAAAAGAAAACTGCCTGGACATTAAGTGATAGTCTCCTGGAACATGCTAAGTGAGTTAAATATTAGGAAGGCTCACCTTTTAAGTAAGTATATCATCTGTTTAAAGAAAAATCATGTTCTTCAAATTTAGGTTAGGAAAATAATTTTTCTATCCCATGTATTTGTGCTATTAGAAAATGGTATAATTTTTCAGTACAGGGCCAAAGAATGCCATATCTTTAGCTGTTCAGCTCATTTATTAATGATGAGCACACACTAAACTCTTTCTGTAGTAGAGTTAAGGAATTTAAAATATACAAGTGTTGGGGTTGGAGAGGTGGCTCAGTGGCTTCAAACGCTGGCTGTAGAAAACCCAGCTTAGATTCCTAGCACCCACCCACATAGAAGCTAAGGTCTGTAACTCCAGTTCCAGGAGATTCAATGCCGTCTTCTGTTCTCTGTGGGCACTGCACTCTGCGGGCATTGCACAACATAGGTATACTTATACTTATTAACACTGATACACATAAAAAAAACAAGTAAAAATTAATATATATATATATATATATGTTAAACGGGCAATTAAAGAAAGAGAAAGTTGTAGGCAAGTCCAAGGTCCAAGAGATGCCTAACATTCCAGAAAATTCTCACTATTGCTCAAAGTCAAATTGGCCTTTATACCTTCCTCAAGAGAGTATTCTTTATCTATAATCATAGAGAGTATCCTGTCCTAGGAAGTAATATGTTTTTTTTAACTTGAATTGCTTTGATTTATAATTATGTCATCATACATAACTCATAAAACTGCCTGCTGAGATATTCTTTATTTAGTCTCTAAAGAGCAGTAACTCTAATCCGACAACATTTGGGTTCACTGAAAAAAAAATAGAAAGAAAAAATGAAGAGGAAAAAAAGTGATTTTAACAAAGCAGAGACTGTCTAGTTTTAAGACCTCTGAATGCTGTATACAATTGGACCAGGTTTTATGGTTTTATTTCTAAAATTATTCACTGCTAAGTATTTTAGGTTTACAGTTGATTTCACTTTTGATTGATTATACAAAAGTGCCCATAAAATGTACCTAAATTATCTTGAAGCTGGTTCCATGCCATTTTCTTTTTTTCTTAATAGTTCCCAACTATGAGGCCTCTAATTCTACTACCATGAGTATTTAATTCCATAGAGACACAGATCTTTATGTATATGCCCAAATTATGTGTAGTCTGTGACACAGACCCAAGGTAACTCAGTAATTTAAGCCTAACTCACTTATCTAAAAACATGCAGATAATTCAGAGAGAGAGAGAGAGAGAGAGAGAGAGAGAGAGAGAGAGAGAGAAAGTGTGCTTTCTAAAGAATGTTGGTGTCCAGTTTCTTACTGCAGAGGTACTCATTTGAATTATCTACCAAGGTAGTGTGAATTACTGAACTCAAGGAACCTCATTTATCATCATTTAAGTAAGATAGAGATAACAATTGTTATCTGATCCATCTTGCAGGATTTTCATTAGGTTTCCAAGAGGTGAGAGATGGCAGAATATTATGGAAGTTAAAATACAATTTGTATAAATAGAATGCTAAGTAGTCATAATAATGTAATTATTATTTGTCAGCTGACAATTCCTTGTCAATTTTACAGATAAAGTTTCTACTGTGGAGTTCATAATCTTGGTTCTCTTGGGCCTATGAAATCCTATGAAACTTAGTAATAAAAGCACCCAGCAGAAATGTAAGTCAAGTAGGCTTCAGTGGGGAGAAGAGTTATTATAGTCTTACTGTAAGAAATGAACTATGAGGTTTAATAATGGAGTCCTATCTAAGGACACACACTCTGTAGTCTCTTATTCTCTAAAACTTAGGCAGTTGTGGCCTTCTGTGTACATCACACTCTGTTGTGTAAGGAAGCTTCGCTGTCGAGAGTTGAGGGATGCACTAGTATTCTCTTCATCCCCTATTCCACTATGTTCCATAAGACTTAGGTGTAGAGGTTCCACTGTATATATGTCACCTAGGGCTGGGCATCTTTCAGACGTATATTCTCTGTGTGTGACGAGTTGTACAACTCTACAGTAACCTCTATCAGTTGCCAAAAGAACCTTCTTTGATGAGTGGCTTACAGTATAACTGTCTGTAAATGTAATGAACCATATTTAGCATATGGTAAGACATTTCATTTGTCTTATGGCAAAGATAGGGATTTCCCTAGGATATATGACTTCTCCAGCAGTGAATATTTGTCTATAATTACAGTGACCCCCTCCCATGTGTTCAACCTCGTTGACCCAACCACAGATTAGGAACCATTGCTGAAGAAGGGGTCAAAAGACTGTAAAAGCCAGGGTTGGCCCATGAACATAGGGAAGCAGAGGTTTTCTAGCCATCAGAAGCTTGGTTATATGAACCTGCAGCAATGATGGCATCAAGCACAAGACCCATGCCGACTTGAGCTGACAAGGGCCCAGAGGGGAGTGAGGGAAGTGGGTGGCAAGCCAGCGCTAGTCTGGGAACTACCTGAAACTGATTACTGCTGGGTAAGGGAGAAGTGAACCTTCCTTACGATCTTAAGATAGGCCGGCTAGACTCCAGTAAATGAACTTGCACTGAAGGACATCTGGGTACAAAGGCTCGCCTAGTTAGGACTTAACATGTGCAGAACACACCTGGCCCAGTGCAGAGAATCTGCGGAAGCCTGGATAGAACAGAGGGTCTAAACTTGGTTAAGAACTATTGTAAGAAGTGCATGAAAGTTCAATAAAAATGAATTGTGCTGAAGAATGTGAAGACAAGAATCATTTTCTTGGTAGTTTACAGCAAACGTGCCAACAATAGGTAAGTGGTAATTTTAGATGCATCTAATTAAGAGAAAAAAATCAGTAATATTCTATACACTAGTTCATCCCACTTCATAAGGAGGGCTTATATTAAAGGGTGCTTACAAGTCCTTCCTTCCTTCCTTCCTTCCTTCCTTCCTTCCTTCCTTCCTTCCTTCCTTCTTTTCTTCCTTCCTTTTTCCTCCTTTTCTCTCTCCCTCCCTCTCTCCTTCCCTTTTTCCTTCTTTTCTGTCTTTATATATTTTTACTTTTCATATTTATTTTATATGCTTTTTCTTTGTCTTTTCAAGACAGGGTCTCCCTGTAGCCCCAGCTGTCCTGGAACTCACTCTGTAGACCAGGCTGGCCTTGAACTCACAAAGATCCGCCTGCCTCTGCCTCCCAAGTGCTAGGATTAAGATACTAAACTTTGCACATTATTACTGCACATATTTGTAGGATAGAGTGCCTAACAAATAAAATAACTTAGCATTTATCAGTTTCAATATTATCAGTTTTCATATTGAAAGCCTTCAAATTCTCCTCTTCTGTTTCTTTACAACATCAATATATGGTAAGTTGTTCCTAATATAGCTGCCTTACTGTGATATAAAGCACTGAAATTTATTCCTACCAGGTACCTAATTTGGTATCTGTAATTCAGTGTCTGTTTTCTGCTGTCCTATCTATTCCTTTTCCCTTCTGTTTCTCTGCCTCTAGTAGCAGAGGCAAAAAGCTACTCTGTAGTTCTCAGAAATCAATAGTTTAGCTTCCACAGAAGAGAGTATGTGGCATTTGTTTTTGTTTGTTTCACCTATTTCACAACAATGTCATTGAGTTTTGTGTTGTTGTGAATGGCAAGATTGGGTTCTTGTTTAGAATGATGGTCAGTTATTTTTTACTTTCTTTTAAAAAATATTTTATTTTTGGGCTGGAGAGATGGCCTAGCGGTTAAGAGTGCCGACCGCTCTTGCAGAGGACCCGGGTTCGATCCCCAGCACCCACATGGCGGCTGAGAACCGTCTGAAACTCCAATTCCAGGAGAACTCCAGTTCCAGGGGAATCCGAGACCCTCTTCTGACCTCCGCGGCATTGCACGACACGGGTGCACAGACCTACACGCAAACAGTACATTCATACACATAAATAAATAAAATTAAAAAAATATATATTTTATTTTTATTCTTATTTTATGTGTATGAGTGTATTGCTTGTGTGTGTGTAAGTGCACCTGTGTCATGCAATGCAATGCCCACATATTAGAAGGCATTGGAGTCCCCAGAAATTGGAAGACGGTTGTTAGCCACCATGTGAGGACTGGGAATTGAATCCAGGTCCTCTTTAAGAGCAGCCAGTGCTCTTAACCACTGAGCCATCTCTCCAGCCACCAGTTTCCTACTTTCTTATTTCCATCAAACATTTAGGACTTTGGAGGCCCAACCTTGCTTCACAACAAATTCAAAATCCAACTTTCTTTCTCAGTGTGTGTGTGCTCAGTTTCTGTTTTTCCTCTTGCTTCCTTCCTGATCCGTGTTTTGTGCTGGAAAACATCCATACTTAGTGGGTCACATACATCTGGAGAGATCTAGGTCTAATTCTAAATCTTGATAAGTTCATAATTAATACCCTGAAATATCAGGTTTACTTACATCCTATTTGCTAAAGTGAATTATCAGTTACATTCGTCTAAAAATATGAGATGGAGTGATCAGAGTTGTATTAGCATGGATTTGAGTGTTCTTAATGATAAAGGGTCTTCCAAGACTTTCAAGCAGTGTTAGAACTTGCAATGATCATTTTCGAGGTAAAAGCATTTCCCTTGTAGAACTGCAATAATATAGATGTCTACTTACAATGCCAGGTGGACTGTGCAGCCTTTGTGATCCATGTGCCCTATTTTGTTTTTTTGTTTTTTTTTTTTAATTTTTTTTTTAATTTTTATTTATTTATTTATTTTTATGTGTATGAATGTATTGTCTGCATGCAGGTCTGCGCACCCGTGTCGTGCGATGCCGCGGAGGTCAGAAGACGGTCTCGGATTCCCCTGGAACTGGAGTTCTCCTGGAACCGGAGTCACAGACGGTTCTTAGCCGCCATGTGGGTGCTGGGGATCGAACCCGGGTCCTCTGCAAGAGCGGTCGTCGCTCTTAACCGCTAGGCCATCCCTCCAGCCCCCCATGTGCCCTATTTTGGTAAGTCTGAGGTGACCTCCTCTTTGATTGCTCAGGTTTGTTTTTTTTTTTTTTTTTAGACAGGGTCTCCATTTAGTCCCAGCTGGCCTGGAGCTCACTAGGTAGACCAGGCTGGCCTTGAACTCATAGAGATCCATCTGCCTCTGCCTCCCAAGTGCTGGGATTAAAGGCATGAGCCACCACACCTTGCACTAAAGATGATATTTAACAGCCTTGAGTGTGTTGGGAATTGAACCTGGGTCCTCTGCAAGAGCAGTTAGTGCTCCTAACCTCTGAGCCATCTCTCCAGCCCTGCTTGCTGAGATTTTTAACTCATCTCCACAGTGTCAAATCATTTGAAGCTGACTGTTCATGCACAGGTTAAGACTCCCTTATCTCCAAAACTTATATAGTAAGCATTTTGGATGTGGGATTGTGAGACTTTGGACTATTTAGATATACAGAATGAGACACCTTCTATAGGGAACCCAAAACTCAACAAGAAATTCATTAGCATTTTACACACATGTGTGCACATAACCTGAAGGTATTTCATACAACATTGTTAGTGTGCTTGCATGGGAACTGATGAGGTATAGAATTTTCTACTTGTGGATCATGGTAGCATGCAACATTTTTCAGATCTCAGAGTATTTTTTATATTGGGTTTTTACTTTTAGACTAGGAATCCTAAACCTATATTAAAATTTTCTGTAAAAGCTCAGAATTTTTGCAATGATGCATGCCTTTGGTATTTCTGAGAGCATTAAAAAGCAACTTCTAAGTCTGGCCGAGATGGATATGACAATTCCCAGAACTCAAGAAACCAAAGCACTAGGACTATTGTGAGTTCAAAGCCAGACTGTCTTAGAAAGAAACAAAAATACAGAAAATCCATGACTTTAGACCTTTGTCTTGACAATGACATCTGAATTTCCAGATTTTGTGGAACAATGTTTAAAATAATTGCAAAAGGTTCAAAGGAGAAATCGTAGTGGTTTAATAGAAATCATACTTTCTTCTTGTGTTTGTGTTTAAAATGAGAAACATGAATGTTGCTGTTATTAAAAATATTACAGCATTCAGTAACTTATAATTCTGAGAAAATAAGAATTAAAGTCAAGATTTAACAATGACCGTGGAAGTTTCAAGTCACTTCTGTACATCTGGGATTTTACAGTGGGTATTTCTGTCTTGTACGTTTATCTTGTTATTTTTCCACCAACTGTTATTCCTTTCGCTCTCATGTAGCTTTATCCTGGATCACAGTTTGGAAAAGATGTAGTCTTATGAGACAGTAAGTATTTCAAGATGCCAGAGTCTATCTTCTGTTTTCTAGCTGAATATTTTAAGGAATTTTGGGAACACCAGATCAGATTACTTCTGACTTATACAAACAACTTTGATTTCCAGGCTGCTCCATAAAACTTTCCATACTTTACTTCATGCTTCTGTTTTCCTTGACACCTCATCTTTAGTTGTTATTAGGCCTGTATTATTTTTCTGGCCAGAAAATGCAAAGGAAATTGCAATGATTCATGCCATGCAAAAAACTCAGCTGTCTGTTCATTTCTTAACATTCTCTGAACCCTGAACTGAGAAGACGTGATTAGATCAATCCATTAATTTAATACCAATCTCATGTTTAAAGACAAAGAAGTCCTTTAGCAATTAAAACAAAGAAAAATCCCAATAACCTAAAATCGAATCCCAATGTTTTCTTTGGCTCATTAAGCATATTTGCCATTTTATTGGGCTCATTTCCAAGAAGTAGAATGAGTCAATCTGAGATTTGGCTAGGAGGGAACGCTAAAGCTGAGAGATTTCATTGTCCTGAAAAAAAAAAAAAAAAAAAAGCTCCTAGGTTTCTGGGATGCATTGCTGAAACCCTCAGCTTTTCTCCTACAAGGTCTGATAGGTTTCTAATCTCAGCTGCATAGAAGTTCCTTCATGTCATGGAAGAATTAATGCACTCCACCAAGAAATCCAACTTACTATAACATGATAATGGTGTCTGGTGAGAAACACAGAGGAATCTTAGATAACCATCTGTGCTTCTAGATGTTCCTTTACAAAGAGATAAAAGTAGGACAGGATCAAACTTAGACACTTGATTCACTCACCAGGCTTCCGGGTGCTCAGGCTGTAATGAACACCTATCACTTTGACTCTTTTAAATTTGTCATATTGATCCATGACTAGAGATTAGTATGTTTAGGCTATTATCATAGTAATCAATTATAGATTGTGATACTCTTTTATTCTTTCTTGTCCCTCATCTTAGTTCATGATCATTGGTCAATAACTATGCTAAGATTTTTCTTGATAGTTATGATGATTTCTTTCCCTTTATTCCAGGCAATGCCATGGCCCTTCCTGATCTATGCCCTTACTTGGGTGTTCCTGCTACCATCTTCCTTATTCTCTGTTCTCCTCCAATCCTTCCTCAATATCAAACAAAGACTCTTTTCAAAATGATATGTAACCTTAAATTATTGTTTAGTATCTTGGAGAAATACAATTTTTGTACTTGTGAATTTGAGCATGCCACATTTGGACTGCCAGATGAGGAAACAGTGAGAAAATAGCACAAAGCTAGGCATCTAAACTGGAACACAGTTCGGACTGAGTCACAGGAAGAAGGCCCAAGTCTGGAATCCATACTGGATTTCGAATCAGGAAGATTTAGATATTACACTTAGGTGCATGACTTTGCAAGATTAAGGATAACATCCTGAACTTTGCCCTAGATCTTTAACCCAGGGACCCAGAGCAGCAATGTTAGCAGCATCTTAAAACTTTTCAGACACACACATGTAGCCCCACCCCAGGGCCATGTTGTTGGCAATGAGTACATGAGGCGCTAAGTCTATGCTTTACCAAGCCTTCCAGGTGTCTCTGATGCCCACTGAAGTTTGAAAGTTATTCTCCTGGAGGAAGGGATTAGTCCAAACCTGCACATTGGAATTAAGGGGCCCAGCTGTGGAGGGAGACATCCTGCCAAGTCTGCAAAGGAGAAACTGTATCCTGGGGGTGCTGAGCATATGGCCTCTGCCCATCCCGGATGTTGTAATCACCTAGGAAATTGAAACAACTGATTTCTGAGCCTAGCCACAGGCAAGCCAATTACAACAGACTTTTCAGGGTGGGGTCCTGGCAGGTAGATGTTTCCAAGGTGCTCTGGTGGCTGAGATGTGCAGTGGAGGTTGAAACTCCTGCTTAGGCTGATGTGAGTTCCTCTAAGGTGCTGAAAGTCATCCTCCTGCCTCTATTTCTAGGATTGTAATTAATGCTGCTCAAAATCTGAGCTTCTTTTCTAATCACAATTTAGGATCCTCTCTGCTCAGCCACAGGGTCCCGGACTGCTTAGTCTGGAAGTCACCTTCCCTGAGGCCCCCAATGTCCCTACACAGGACCTCTGAGCCATTCCTAAACATGCTATGCTGCTCTAGGCCTTATCAAATAGGTGTTCACATATGAAAACCCATGAGAGGAGAGCGTCCATGACCATATACATTCAAGCTCAGCTTCTGAAATATAAAGACCTTGTTCTGTGTCCCATGACATGACTCTCTTCTTTTCTTAAGTTCTACTATGCTGCTGTGAGTCATAAATCACTCCATACTAATCTTTCATACTTTGAAATTGCTTTTAGTATTAAAACAACAGAAAAGACCCTTCATGTCATTTACCAGCCTTTAGGTTTTCATAATAAGTATTTATTTATCAGAAAAAGAGGTAGCTACTAACTTAACAATTACTGTTTATGCTGATATAAACATCATCGCTTATTTTACCTTAAATGCTTAACCATAAAATGATGTAGATTACACAATTAAAATGGAGTTTTTTTTTTTTTTTACAACATGGTCATGAGTGCTACTCACATTGTTTCCCAGCTCTATCCATGCACCATTTGGGATTATAAAAGGAAAGTTAACTGCCCATCCCAGACCAATAGATGCAGAATTTAAAGAGAATCTGTATTTTATAAAAAACCCTAGGTAATCTTATTGTATATGAAGGTTTGAAAAACATTAGTATTGTAAATGCTGAAGAAATTGCCTTGAATTTATATTAGAGAAGCAATTTTACTTAGTAACTATAAATCCTCCAAATATTGACATGCTAATTAAAATAACAAATAAATTAGACTTTTCTCCCTCATTTAATGGAAAATGAGCTTGAAATGAACATATGTGGAGGAAATTGTGGTCTCAGGAAATTAAAGATTACACGATGGTTCCTTGATACAGAAAATACACCCTGTATTTATTTCCACAAGAATACAGCACTTTGGAGGATACTGGGAGCCAGGTCGGGTCAACACTAGGAACTCCATTATTGGTGCTTGGCACCTGCTGAGGATGCTGGAGCACTTCAGAGTTTAGATTTCTTCACCTCAGCCATTCAAGAAGCATTAAGGAATATTGACCATATGTCAGAGATAAGGAATGCAAGGAATGTTTGTCTTTGCCATGCTCCCTGTCCACACTTTGAGGACAGGCACATTTAATGGAAAATGAGCTTGAAATGAACATATGTGGAGGAAATTGTCGTCTCAGGAAATTAAAGATTACACGATGGTTCCTTGATACAGAAAATACACCCTGTATTTATTTCACTTGTTCTGTGAAATACTTAATGCAGTGTGGTAAGAGCTACATTAAAAAGGAGCTAGAAGAGAAAGTCCTACGTGGACTGAAGATGAAAAAGTATAACTGGGAAAATTTAATTCTTAGAGAGACAGAGGTGAATGCACACGTATGTGGGAGGGAGAGGAGCTATAGCCCAGAAGGACAAAACGGCATGTCTGTGAGTGATTGGGGTTCTCGAGAGGAGCAAATCCAAAGAAATCCACATCTATATGTTATAAGAAGTGGATTTATTGGATTGGCTTATATGACAGGGTCTGGCCACCTGCACACAATAGAGGCAGAGAATATAGCAGCTGCCAAATTAAAAAAGCTGGATGGCCCAGTGCTGAAGGCTTAGAAGTCCTTGGAAGACCAAGGAAGGATTTATTGAGGGGTAGTCTGATATTGTCAGAGGATGGCAGTAGCCACACACAGTGAGAAAGGGGCTCATGGGTGTGTCTGCTTTGCCTTCCTTCAACTCCCTTTCCTTGAGGCTTCTCATTGGATGTTGCTGGCCACATGCACGGTGGATGTGCCCCCCCCCCCCTTGCTGCCTCTCTGGAAACACCCCACCCTACACATCTAGAGCTGTGTTCCACTAGCCCCAACATCTCCTCATTCACATAAGTTGCTAACTGAGACCACTCATCACAGTGGGCTATCTGAAGCCCCTAGAGTGGTAAGCATTACAGATGAAATTGGTAGGACCATGAATGGATTGGCATTTATGGAAAGCCTTTGGAGAACAAGTGACTGAAGAAGTCATTCAAAGAGATAGGAAGAACTGAGATTCAAGCCAGAAATGGACAAGAATATTTTCTGTATCCTTAGAAAAGAAGGTTGGTGATTTTGCTTGAGTGGAAAGCCACTTGGTGAAGGGCCTTTGCACTGCTCCTATTTGCAAATTCTTCTGGAAGAGAGTGAAGATGTCCTGGCCAAGGTAACAGAGAACACTGTAAGTCAAATTGCTCTTTTGGTACTTTGACATGGAACTTAGGAGGGACATTTTGAAGCGAGATGTGGGTGATTCATGTGTAATTGGAAATTACAACACTTTTGTAGCAAAACTCTTGTAAGTTGTGTGATTTTAAACAATGCTGTCCAGCTACGCAAATGCAGGAATTTTGAAAGAATAATGCTGTATTAACTGAATCTACAAGATGGCGGACTGCAGACTGTAGATGATGTGGGCCTGGTCTTGAAGGGACTGAATATAATATTTCTCAAAATCAAATTATTAGTATATGAATGGAATGACCCAAATTGCTTTTGCTGACTTAAACACTCTTAGAAACTAACATAATTATTTTAAAAAAGCATCTCCTACAACCTGACAGAGGATATTTACATGCTTATTGATCTCAAAGCAACATAACAAACATAGATAGACACGCATTGGCAGCTCAAGGACACTGTACTCCATTCATCACATGTAACATGTAGCATTGTAAGCCGCACTACCTCGAGGGGTAAAGCAAAGCTGTTTTCTTGGAGCAGTCTTTCTTTCCCCATTTAGAGCCCATCCTTTTCAAGGTTTCCAGTGTGCTTAGTTTAATTCCTTCAGTTATAAGTTCCTCCCTAAAAGTAACTTTGCAGTTTCGAAGGCTCATTAAATCTTTCTGGGCCCTAGGGTATCACTAAAGAAACTGCTACAATAATTTCCTCAATGGTGTCCTCGGGACTTAAAAAGTTCTTGTTTCTTTACAAAAAGACTCACTTTCAAAAAGAAATTTACTTCCTACCAGGATATGGCTCAGTCCCTTTGTTTATTGTTCCAAGAAGGATTTAAGGGCGTTAAATCAATTATTTGCTTAGGCATATCCTGTGATCTTAAAAACTACTTTATATTATCAGAGGGGATTTTTGTGCTTTGTGTTTGTTTGTGTGTGTGTGTGTGTGTGTGTGTGTGTGTGTGTGTGTGTGTTTTAAACAGCAACCAGGCTGTCCTTAGTATAAGCCTGCCCATGGGGAGTGTAATCTACTTAAATGGTCTGAGGAGCTTGGACTATCTTTAATTCCAAATTGGCTGTCCTGGAAATGCATCAGCTGTTTCTTTAAGACCTAAAGAAGTTTTATAAACACTTCTCTAAGTTTAAGTGAAGCTAGAACTATCTTCAAACTCTTAAATGACATAATCTAAACTAAACCAACATCTCTGAAAGAATTTCCATTACAGTAATGGAAGGAGAGAGGGAGGCAAGGCTGCATTAAATGATATGTGATCTGCTTTGCTATTCTCCCAGGGTTAGTGTTTGTTAATTTGCCTTCTCTACAGTCTTGTTCTATTTTTTTCTCAGCCTCAAAAGTATAGAATCAAGCTCATGTGGTATTATATTACGTACCTAAAAGTTTCGGCCAACATAGTTCTACGGAGGTACCAGTTAAAAGAAGAAACTGGATCTAGACCTAAGAGTTAGACATGGCACCCAAGTGCACACCAGCACTAAAATCATAAGCAGGCAGTGAAGCAAAGACCTTGGGACAGACCCTCTTCCTGCCCACCTCTCTGCATTTCATACAAAGAGGAGACTGGGATTTCATCCTCCATGGGGTGAGTGATACCACGGAACAGACATTCAAGTTTGGAGAAGTACTTGAATGCAAGAAGAGAAATCCTAAAACCTAGACAAAGTCATCCCTCCTCTCACCCATATTCATCACACACAGACCAGAGCTCAACTCTGTTCTAAAAAAGAGCCTGCCAGATACCATGGAATTTTCTTTAGTGAAAGAGCTTATGTTTGACTCATACGGCACTTATGACTTTAGTACAATGTGGGACTATTACAAAGCCACAAATGGAAATGATATAATAATCCCAATTCGCAGGTTAAGAAAAATTCCCAAATCACAGACTTTGCTAAGTCAGAAAGCTAGTTGAAGGCAGAGCTAAGATCAGGAATTCCTACGTCAGCTAATTTCAGAACATGTTAATTCGGCAGCATGGTGCATCATCTAGGGAGGCGTCAGTTTGTCTTAGAGTTTTAATCATTACCCAGCCTCCATGATCTCTTCTTTTGGAAACTGAATTTACCACGATGTGGGGCTCCACAAGCAGAAACATCAAGTAAGTGTAGAAAGGCATAAATCAGATGTGTTAGTGCCACAGGAGCCCTAAGAGCCTTTAGAATAGCAGAGGGCCATGGGAATCACCTATGCAGGGCCTTGGGAAGCTTTGTTTTCCTCCGAAGGACATTTTATAGGGGCTGTGGTTCAAGAAATAGACTATGTTACCCTTGCCAAAATCTTTTGACCTGGCAAAGTCTTGCTTCAGCAAGTTTCCTTGTCTGTTTTATGGTGAATTTCAGGTTTAACTCTCAGAGGTCAGTCTAAATCCTCTTCAGTACAGTAACTTTGAGAAGACTCACATTTCCCTTCTGTAACTTACAAGCATTGAAAACATTTATGGAGACGTGGAATGTAAGAGCAGAAAACCAGAGCCCTTACACTTCCTTACCTTACCTCCTAGAAATGGGAGAAATTACTTTCAACCCTTCCCCTGCAGTTTCCTAGGTCTGGTCAACCAAGAGGAAACCGCGTCCTTTCCTGTGTCTCACATATTTGTCCTTTGATTTCTCCCTCCTCTGCTCAAGTTTGTTTTTCACACTTGGTCTTCAGAGATTGCTATTTGCTTGTTATCCTATTCCTTGTTTTTTTTTTTTTTTTTTTTTTTTTTTTTTTTTTTTCAGTAGGCTGTCATACATCTCAGGGTGGCCTTGAACTCCCTAGCCCAGGATGACTTGAACTTCTGATCCTCCTGCTTCTTAAATGGTGGGATGACAGACTCTCTGGGAATGGAATCCTGGGCTTTTTCAAATGATCTACTGACTGAGCTGTAGCTCCAGAATCTCCCTGACCCCTTTTAAGCTAAGTCTCGCCATCTCACTGTGCTTTCTTAATCGATTATTTTGAAGTATATGGTTAATTTCCACATTTCGAAGTTTTCCATTTATATTTTTAAGTTTTCAAATAGTCGATTGATTCCCAGATGTTTATATTAGTATGCTGAGAAAATATATTTTATGTGATTTTAACTGTGGCAAAGTCTAATGACCCAGGATATTATCTACCTAATTACACATGTTCTTGGAAAGAATGTGTACTGTGATGTGGTCAGGTCTATAAATATAGAAAGGTCAGTGTCCTAACTGAGGTTTTTTCTGTTTATGTTTTCTTTTAATGATTGTGAAGACTTTTCCTGAGGGCTTTATATTACATTTAGAAAACAAACAAACAAAAAAATTCTGGGAGCACTGACCTGAGGTATTCAAATCTTTTGATAAACAGATCAACACCAATCACAGTTGCCAGTGTTTAGGGAGATGCAGTGTAGTAGCCATTCTGTGGCTTCTAGGCTACCTGGAGGCAGTTAGTGACTTATCTATCTTGAAATCAAGGATAATAAAACAGGGATGTTGAGATGCCTCAGAGCTCACTTGCTGCTCCTCCAGGGCACCTGAGTTTAGTTCCCAGTACTACTCACAGCTCCCAGTAATTCCTAAGAAAAGGGTCTGATGGCTTCTTTTAGCCTTTGTGGTTTGCACATCCATACACAAAGGCACATACACAGAAACAAAAAATAAAATAAATCTAGCGCATTCCTTTCATCCCAACACTTGGGAGGCAGATACAAGTGGATCTGTAAAAGAGCTAGGCCAGCCTGGTCTACATAGTGATTTCTAGCCCATCTGGGGCTACAAGGAGACCCTGTCTCGATAAACCAAAATAATAATAATAATAATAATAATATCTAATGGAAATACCCAGCACATAGTCTTTTATTTTTTTTAAAGAAAGTATAAATTTATAGAAGAGATAATTTATACAAAAATGCATATTGGATAAAATGTAAATATAAAGTATCAGCATTTCATATCGATAAGGACAAGATATTCATGGTAGCTTTATAAAAACTAGCCCAGATGTCCAACAAAGAGAAATTATAGTGTATGACATATTTACTACAACATACTACATAGTCTTTTAAAAAATTATTTTAATCCCTGAGCCATTTCTACAGTCCCACAGAGCAACAAAATATGTAAAAAGGCATTTAGACCCCTGTTGGTCACACAGTGCTTAGTCAGTAAGCACTGGCTGTCACTGTGTGTGCTGTACTGTTGTTGCTCTTGGAATCCACAGGAATAGGTGCCAGCCACCAACACTGGAATGATACTTTATGGCTTCCCATTCCTCAAGCCCTTCTAAATGGATGGGGAAGAAGAGGCTTGTGCTAACCAATGCCTCATAGGCTCAAATGTGGACTGGGAGGCCAGTTCAGTAATTCCCGATGATAGCAAAAGTAGTTTGGTAGGGTTAAAACATCATGGGCTGTAGAACCAAGTCCTACTTCTGCCTTGCATGTGAGACCTCACCAAATCTTAAGTAATTAAGAAAATTATTCTTGATATATCATTGCCTATATTCATGAAATTTCCCTTGGATAAATACTCAGAATTGAGATAACTGGGTTACAAAGAAGCTGTATTCAGGTTTCTATTTTAGTCTTGCTCTATATTTAAATTTAAATTTCCCTCAAAAATATTTCTAGATAAAAATGTACCTATTGATTTTGTCTATTTTTTATCATTACTTGAGATATGTATCTATATAGTCTGGATATTTGCATTTCTCTTGTGAATTACTATGAATAAAAATATTCACAGCCTACTTTTTAATAACCAGGTTTATTTATTTATTTATTTTACTAAGTAATTTATTTATTTATTTATTTATTTATTTTGGAAACAGAATCTGAGTATGTGGTCCCAGGTGGTCTAGAGCACACTATGTAAACTATCCCAGAAAGGCTTGCACTTCACAGAGATCTGCCTCCAGAGTTCTGGGATTAAAGGTGTGTGCCACCACACCCAACTCAGGACTGTTTATTTTTTTAATTATTTTTTTCCTTTTCTGAGCATTAAATATTTGTATTTGCTTAGAGAAGCCTTAGCCCCATTTCATGCCCTTGTTGATTCTCATGTACTTTTACATTTGCACATTTTATTCTTAATGATGTTTTTTAAGTTATTTTAAAAAGACAGTAAGAAATGTATGATTCCTTCACTTTTCAATGGGCTATATAAAGACTTAACTCTATAATTCACCATTGATTTCAAAAGTATTATTTACTACATTAAGAAAATATAATATTCTAGTAAGAGAGTTTACTAAATGCCAGGTATGTGCCCACAATATCTGCAACCTGTTAGACTGAAGCAGAAGGAATACAAGTTCAAGACCAGTGTGGGATTAAAATAATCATTACAATTCTTATATATGAGGTCCCCTTATTTTACCATAAATGCCACTTAATTATGACTTACATTCATTGTTAACAGATGGGATTGGTTCAATTTTGTTACCTTTTACATATATTTTATTAAATTAAGTCATCTTGTATTTATTATATCATAACTTTGAAAGGTTAAATAGAAAATATGACTTTTACACACAGTAACATTTACATAGTTATATCTATGTAATATACATATCTATGTAATTACATAGTTATATATATGCCAAGAATATAAGAGAACTGATGAAGCAACGTTAGTTCAGCATTTTAAAAGATAAAATTGTGGGGTGCAACAACAGTAATATTCCATTAAAGTTTCTCAATCTAGTTGATTTCTTAGGAGAATAAACGAATACCTTTTGCTATACAATCATTTATTTCAGGATGATTTTCTTATTTATTAAGGTAAATCTGTACACATATGTCTCTCTTGGTTGATGATTCATATTTTTATTATGTCTGAATTTCCTCTGATTTGTGAAGCCACATCACACATTTACATTATCTAGGTGGTTTGTGTGTTTAATTTTAAGTTCTAAAGTTTTTAACTATTTTATTTTTATTTTAAGTGTATGAGTATATTGCCTGCACATATGTAAGTGCACCTGCATTGTGCAATGTCCATGGAGGCAAAAGATGGTGTTGGAGTCCCCTGGAACTGGAGTGGTTATTAGCTGCTATGTGGGTGCTGGGAATTGAATCTGGGTCTTCTACAAGAGTAGCCAGTGCTCTTAACCACTGAGTACATCTCCAGTTCCCAATTTTTAAATTTTTCTCATTAATTTATGATTTTAGCAATAAGTCATTAGAATTCAGTTTAATGCAATACCTGTTTAGCAGAATAGGTGCATTAGGCTTTCTGTTATTATCTAGGTGGGTTTTTTTTTTTTTTTTTTTTTTGGTTCCAAAAAACATAACGTAGGACTTTCACCTCAGTTATTCTAAAGGTTCAAAATAAATTTTAGCTTTACTAGCTGCTAGTTATTTTTATTGATTTGATAATTTCATACAATTTATATTGATCATATTCAGAATCCCTCCCCCTCTACACCTAACACTCCCCTCATGCACGTCTTAAGGTTGTTGTATTTGTTACTTTTCTATTGTGATAAAACATCATGATCAAGGCCACTTGCAGAAGGAAGGGTTTATTTGGTTTAGGATTCCAGGGGAATTAGAGTCCATCATGGCAGTGGAGGCATGCCAGTGGAGGTGGCTCGAGTACAGAGCAGAGCCGTCACATCTTCAAGCAGGCACAAGAAGTAGAGATGAACTTGAAATCTGGAAAGGCTTGAGAACTCTCAAAGCCCACCCCAAGTGACATGCTTTCGTTAGCATAGCTGGACCTCCTAGAGTTCCCATGACGCTCCATAAACAGAGCCACAAACTGGGTTCAAATATTGGAGCCTATAGAGGACGTTATCATCCAAACTACCATGTTCCACTCCCTGGCCCCCATAGGCCATATAAAATGCAAAATACATTTAATCTACCTTCCTAAGTCCCCGTTTGGTTCACTGGTCTCAACACTATTCAAAAGTCCAGAATACAAAGTCTCTCATGAGACTCACACCAATCCCTTAACTGTAAGCCATTGTTAAATAAAAAGACAAATGATATACTTCCAACATACAATGGAACTGAATACCCGTCCCCAATCCAAAAGGGAGGAATAGGGGCATAGTGTGGAAATACTGGACGCAAACAAGACTGAAACCCAGTAGGGCAAGCACCAAATCCAATAGCTCTGAGTCTGACTTCTGGGACTTTACTTCCAAAGGGCTTAGATGGCTCATTCCTCCAGCTTTGTGGTGTACAGGGCTTGTGCCTCCGTGAAGTAATCCCTGAAATATTTCCCACAGCTCTGGCATGCCAGCATCATCTTAGGGTCTCGACCTTCACAGATTCGCACAAGGTCCTCTCAGGGCCACTTGACCTGTCTGGACTGTTTGTATCAAGGGACTACCCTGTTTCATGCTGGCAGGCCTTGAAACTGAGGAAGAGGAACTGATGGTCTCTATTATATTTATTCTTTTTTTTATGTGTATGAGAGTACTGTCTGCATGTAAGTAGGTGCACCCGTGTTGTGCAATGCTGCAAAGGTCAGAGAGGGCATCAGATTCCTCTACAACTGGAGTTACAGATGGTTCTTAGCCACCATGTGGGGGCTGGAAATTGAACCCAGGTCCTCTGCAAGAGCAGTTGGTGCTCTTAACTGGCTAAGCCATCTCTCCAGCCCCATATTCTTTTTTTTATTTTTTAAAGCCTATCAAATCTAATCTGTTATTCCCAATTTCTCTAGGTTGTGCCTCTATCCCTTGGAGCATGCTCACATCTGTAAGGAAAACTGACTCTTCCTTTCCCAGCATCTACCGATTGCCAGTAGAGCCTTAGCTAGTGCTGTGGCTTTTTGCCCAACTCCTACATCCATGCTGGGATGCTTTCTGGGTTGGGCTTACATAGGTCTTGTGTACACTGTCATAAGTGCTGCAGGTTTATAGGTGCTATTTCTCTGCTGGGTCCAGACAACAGTTTTTGACCATCTTTCTGATCGCTCTTACACCATGATCACTAATACTTGCAAGGAGGTGATGTGCTATAGGCGTCCCATTTAGGGTTTATCATTCCACATTCTTTTCTTCTATACATGTTTACCAGTTCTTAATCTTTGTGTTAATTGCCATATACTTTAAAAAGTTTCTGAAGTAGGGGCTTAGCTCAGTGAGAGGATGTATTGCTTCTGCAGAAAATCCAGGTTCAGTTCCCAGCACCAAGGCAATGGCTAATAACTGTCTATAACTCCAGCTCCAGGGTATCTGATGCCCTCTGTAGGCACTGCATGTATATGGTACAATTACATTATTCAGACAAGACACCTATACACATAAAACAAAATAAATATTTTTTGAAAGTTCAAAAAATGCAGCTTTTTTGGTGAGAGGTGAAAGACACACTAAAGTATGTATATAAAAACAAGTAATAGGCTGGGTGTGGTTGCACATGCCTTTAATCCTAGCACTTGAGAGGCAGAGACAGGAGGATGTCTGTGAGTTCAAGGCCGGTCTGATCTACATAGTGACTTCCAGGCCAGCTGGAGCTACAGAGAGACCCTGTCTAAAAAAGACAAAAAAAGTTATTAGGAGTCCACTTAATCCTATGTATATTGATCAGAATAATTGTAGTCGGTTCTCCTCTACAGCCTGTTATCTGTCTGGCCACAGGTTCTTAGCCCTGATAACAGTGCCATATATGAACTAAATCATGTGAAGAAGATCTTAAAACCTATAAAAAGGTAGTTGGTTTCTCCCATAATGTTCATGCCACTATTGTACTAGTGGACATATTTCCCCAGACCAGTTACTATTATAGCTTGCCAGATTCTCAGCTGGGTAAGGTTGGTCATTATTTTTCTCTTCTGGGACCATGCATCTGTAATGGGTTCAATTACTATGATGGGTAGGCAGCCAATAAGCAGCTTCAAGATCAGTACTCCCTTGATTTCTCCTTGATTGTTCTACAATTCACATATGTAGTGTCTTCAGAAACAGGGTCTTACAGTCAATTTCTGGTGGACAACCAGGTGCAGTGGCAATAGCCAGTATGGCTGGAGGATCTTTGATATCTCTATGGCCAACAACTGCAAAAGAGGGTGTCCATTCCTTGCAATTTGCTAGCCTGTGATATCTATTAGGGTCATTGAACTCCTATTAGAGAATAGCTACATTTAAACTATTTTTATATTATATATGAATATATTGAAAGAAGCTTCTATAGTAGGTGTCCACCTGACTCTTTCAAAAGCCTTTAGAGTTAGTTATCTCTCTTGTTACTCCCTCTTCTGCTCTACCCTTCTATTCCCCACCCCATTAAATACACCTTAACCGTTATTCCCTTTTCCCATTCATATCGCTGCATTCTATCTCCCTTCCCATGAAACAGCCCTTGTGGCTGTTTCCTGATTTTATTAGTTTCCTGATCTTTAAGGATTTTACAGTTGAAACATACCTATCTAAAGATTGAAAGCTAGGATCCACTTATGAGAGAGAACATGCACTGTTGTTCTTTCTGTGTCGATGTTACCTCACTCAGGATGATTGTTTCTATCCTACCCCAATCAGAATGGCTAAAATCCAAAATACTAATGACAAACACTGGAAAGGATGTGAAGAAAGGGGAAAACTTACCATGGTTGATATTGCAGACTGGTACAGTTATTATGGAAATAAGTTTGGAGTTTCCTCAAAAAGCTAAAAATATATCTCCCATATGATCCCGCCATACCATTCTTGGACCCACAGACTCAACATCCTACTGCAGAGATACCTGTCCATCCATGTTGATTATTGCCTATTCACAGTAGTCAGGAAATGGAAACAACCTAGATGTCCATAAAATGATGAGTAAATAATGAATGCATGTTATTTTTATACAATGGAATATTACTCAGCTGTTAAGAAATGAATTATGAAATTTACAGCTAAATGGATGGAGCTAGTTGCTTTCAGTCTCAACATTTTGTTTATTTTGTTTCTAATTTGAGAAAAATGACAAAATTTTCCTTATTTATCTAAATACCAGCATGATCGAAGGGGCACTTTGTACTAGAACATATCTTTCTCTAAAGATTTAATGTGTACTCCTGTTAATATTATATTTGGTTACTCTTGATATTTGCAATTGTTAAATAATTTTTGTCTTTTATCATTAATATTCTTTATTTTTCATTAACTCATAGAATATAGAGTACTTATTTATTTATATATTTATATTTTGGGGTCTTTTTGAGCCAGGGTCTCCCTGTAGCTCCAGCTGTCCTGGAACTCACTATGTAGACCAGGCGGGCCTTGAACTCACAGAGATCCACCTAACTCTGTCTCCCAAGTGCAGAATATTTACTTTTACTTTGGGGCATTTGTCATTTGTTGGACTATATCTTATTATTTTTCAAGTATTAACCTCTAAAAGGGAGAATTCTTTAATATTCCTATACCCATATGTATATATATATATATATATATATAGAGAGAGAGAGAGAGAGAGAGAGAGAGAGAGAGAGAGAGACTTTTGAAATTGGAAAACACTGATATTCTGTTTTTGTCAGTTCTTCTTTATAATTATAATATTGCTTAACCTGATATATGTTGATATTCTGTCGCTCATCTTAAGCAATAGGTCTTCTTTAATCAGTAAAATTGTTCTTTTTATCCTGGTAAATGCTTTTGGCCTAAAATTCCAATTTGTTTTATGTTAATATAACCCAAATGACCCCAGACTTCATTAGCCTGTGGGTACTAAGAATGCCCCATTAATATTAATATCCTAATTTGCTAGCTCATTAACCCCTACCTGTATAACAGTGGGACCTTGACCTCTACTTAGGAAGTCCCCAGGCAGTACCAGCATGCACTCCACAATCTGCAGTATGCTTTTCGTTTCCAGTGGCTACTCTTTGAAGGCTCTCTGGGTTTTTGCTACTACTGCTATTATCTGAAGCTGCCTCCTGGTCATAAAGACACTCAAACATCATGGTGAAGAACAGTGATACTTTCTTCCGGGACAGCATGGATGGCAACTTCTAGAGGAAACCCAGATGTGCTTGGCTCTTGGGGATAATCAATGAGGCCCCTACTTAGTTTAGCGTTCTGGTCCTCTTTTCTGGAGGAAACCCAGATGAGCTTGGCTCTTGTGGGTAATCAATGAGGCCCCTACTTAGTTCAGCATTCTGGTCCTCTTTTCTTCAAATACATAATTTGAGAAAATATTGATAGACAATTCCTCAATTCATTGCCAACATTCCTTTCTAACTTCTAAGATATGTGTATTCTGGTTCCCCAGGTTGTGTTTCAATTCACAGACATTCTTCTCTCAAAGTCCCACCATGAAATTTGGATTTTCTATGAAACGTTTGCTTGGGTTTTGAAAGCTAAGAATGTAAAACAATGTGTTCATCTTCACCGTGCCTCTTATTGTCTTTGGCATGTTATGAATGATCTTACATGAATGTCCTAACAATTCTGCAACAAAAGAATGCTTACTTTTGTATTTTACAGATGAAAAAACTAAAGACAGACTAAATAACTTGTCCACATGGAAAGAGCTACTACCCTTGCTGCCAATCTCTCTAAATATTACTTCCTCAAACTGAAAATATTTGATTCATTTTTCTGGAGAGAACCTGAAATACATCCTCAAGTATGCATTTCATGAAAAGGATGTTAGCCAGGCACTTTTTGAGTCTTAAATAGAAAGGTTTTATACAGTCTTCACTGTGAGCTTATTGTCAATGGTAGTAAAACATGGATCAAAGTTTCTCTTATAACCATAAAGCACATAATGTATAATAACGCTATAGCATATAAGAAGTACAGTATTCTGTATTAAGATGTATAAGAAAGGCAAAGATTGTTTCCTAATTGCAGACTGTTGGTAGATATATTCTCAATTCTGATGCATTTGATTTGTGAACCTTGTCTAGAAATTACCATGAAATGATTAACATTACCATTTGCTATCAAATGACTTTTCAAGTTCCTGCCTTCCTAATTACTGTTTTTGCCTGCCAATGCCTCAGTTACTTCTCTGTAGATTGTCAGTACTATTATCTGCTTTGTACATTGAAGCTGCAAGGATATCTGCACATATGGAATAATTCTAGAAACCAAATAAGCAACTGATAAATGCTTGCTGTTTTCATTGTATCATTAGTAACTGACATAGCATTAGGTACATTTGTATATTGTAAAAATTAATGGTATATCACACTTTTTTCTTTAAAATGGTTCTAGTTCTCTTCTAGTTGCACACTATAGGAATTACTATTTTATCTTTAAAATTAAAAAATGTACGTGATTAGGTGTATAGACATAGGTACATAGGTATTTTTGTTCTTTTCACTATGTTGCTGGATTACAGCAGACGCTCCTCATTAGTTCAAATTTTTTATCTTCTATTTTAACTTCAATATTTTTATACTCTGAGAATTTTAAACTCTTTGTAATAGAGGGAAGCATCGAATATGTGTATATTACATTGCCTATTAATGAATCTGTGTCAAATCTATCTTTAACCCATTTAAATTTATTTACAGGGTTATTCATTTTTCCAATTCTTTCATATGGTGATAGATCTTCTAAGACCTCAATTGCAGCATTACCATGCCACATTACAATTATCTGAATTAAACAGCCTGACACTTAGTTTTTAAGACAGGGACCACACTCAGACACCCATTCTCCGAGATGTATCTTGGAATTCTGTCCTGAAATTGTCCTATTGAACTGTGTGAAACTGTGTGGACCTATGTGTCTGAGTCAGGCCTCACTTAAAATCTTATTCAAAACTGTTTCTCCAGCTTCAGTTGGGTAAGTACCAGCTTGAACCCACCTTTTATCTTACGAAACAATCTTGATTTTTCTTCTGTAGTTCTAGAATACTCATACACACAATGTCAAGCTTCCTTTCCAATCTTCATGTTTTCAATGAGGATGGCATGCTGTTCCATACATTAATTCTCCAGGCAGGACTCCATGCCCCACCTCCTTCGTGATTGGAGTGGGTGGAGTCATCCATCCACCATCCAGCCATGCTAGGCCAGTCAGCCAGGAGTCCAGCACAAGCTCAGTGAGCAACCCCCACCCCCACCCCCACTAAGTAGTGGTGCAAAGGATCCAGTAAGCTAGTGGAGTTATGGAGTTATGGGGTGGACCACCCAGTGGGCACAGTGTTAGTGATTCTAGGTTGCACAGGAACTGAATGGCAGGAAGCACGGTGACTGACCAACTGATCCTAAATAAAATTTGAGATTAGCACCAGAATCCAAACAAAAAATAAACTCATATGCTGAAAGCACAAGAAAAAAATAACATCATGGGAAAAGCCCATGATAAATCCACACCAAACTTGACCAGTACTATAGAAGATCCCTACAATGAGATGCCCCTGGAAGAAAACCAAGATATGGACCTTAGAAGAACAGTCATAGACATATTCAAAGAAACCAAAGAATATAAAGAACAAATCAGAGAAGCAAGGGGAGAAAATGAAAACGTCAGAAAGGATCTAGAAGGGAACAATGATAAACTGTGGAAAGAACTAGAGGGGGAGAATGACAAACTCCAAAAAGAACTACAGGAAGAGAAACACAAATTCTGAAACGAACTAGAGGGACAGAATGACAAACTCTGGAAGGAAGTGGAACACTGAAAAGATTCCTGAAAATCACTGAAAAGGCTGAAATGAAAAAAAAAAAAAAAAAAGAAACAGACCAGCAAAGCAAGGAGCTACAAGTAGAGAATGATAAGCTCCAAAAGGAAGTGGAAATACTAAAGAAATCACAAGAAGAAATGAAAGAGGAAATGGAAGATTCATCCAATCAACAGGAAAGGATGAGAGAAAGGCTCAGAAGCAAAATGGATGAAGCAGAAAATAGAATATCAGACCCTGCAGGATAACACTGAACAACTAAAATGCTCAAGTGAAGATTTTGAAAAATTTTAAAAAAGAAACACTAGAGTAGAATAATGAGGAGATGTGGGATACTATGAAAAGGCCAAATCTGCATCATAGGTATAGAGGAGGGAAAAGAATCCCAAGACAATTGTATCAATCAGATCTTCAACGGTATAATAGAAGAAAAATTTCCCAAACTTAAAATGACAAACCTATACATAAGAAGCACATAGAACACCAAATAGACAAGACCAGAAAAGAAATTTCACATGCCATATCATAGTTAAAACAGTAGATGCTCACGACAGCATCCAAACACCAGAAAATATACTTTCTACTCAGCAACCATAAATGGACTTAAGACAAAAATCACACAATCATCTCAATTGATGCAGAGAAAGCCTTTGACAAAATACAGCATTCCTTCATGTTTAAAGTTCTAAAGGGAATTGAACTGAAGGGAACATTCTTAAATACAATCAAAGCCATATACAGCAAACCAATAGCCAACATCATCCTAAATGGAGAAAAACTAGAAGCATTCCTCCCCTTAAAGGTGGGAACCCAGCAAGGCTGCCCCCTATCACCACTCCTCTTCGATATAGAGCTTAAATGTTTCCTAAGACAATGAGGCAAGAAAAGGAAATTAAAGGAATACTAATTGGAAAAGAGGAAGTCAAATTATCCCTGTTTGGAGATGATATGATAGTTTAAATGAGGAATGTTGAAAACTCTACCAGAAAACTCCTGGGAACAAATAGGAGATTCAGTAAAGTGACAGGATACAAAATTAACCTAGAAAAATCAGTAGCCTTTCTTTATACCAACAACATGCAACTAAAGAAGGAATATAAGGAGATCTCCCCATTTACAATAGCCTCAAAAAATACCTGGAGACAAACCTAACCAAAGACACCAAAGAAATCTATAACAAAAATTTTAAACGCCTGAAGGAGATTGAAGAAGACATCAAAAGATGGAGAAACCTCCCATGCTCATGGATTGGAAAAATTGATATAGTAAAAATGTCCATTCTACCTACATTAATATACAGATTCAATGAGTTTCTTCATAGACTTGGAAAAAAATCCTTAAGTTCATATGGAAAAACAAAAGACCCTGAATAGCTAAAGCAACCCTGAGTGAAAAATGCAATACAAGGATCACCTAACCAGACTTCAAGATATTTTACAAGGCTATAGTCATAAAGACAGTCTGGTACTGGGACAAAAACAGACCCATTGACCAATGGAACAAAATTGAAGATCCAAGCTTGAGCTCATACAATTTCAGCCACCTCATATTCAAAAAAGGGCCCAAAAAAGCTCACTGAAGGAAAGATAGCATCTTGAGAAAAGGGTGCTGGCAAAACTGCATCATCATATGCAGAACACAAAATTAAACCCCTACCTCTCACCCTGTACAAAGTTGACTCCAAGTGGATCAAAGACCTTAACCTGAAACCCAAAATTCTGAAGGTGATAAAAGAAAAAGCTTGCAGCAACCTACAAGACATAGGTGTAGGAAAATACTTTCTAAATAAGACAGCACCTGTGTGGGAAATAAGGGCAACAACTGACAAGTGGGATATCATTAAACTCAAAAGCTACTCTACAGTGAAAGAAATAATTAGGGAAGTGAAGAGAAAACCCACAGAGTGGGAAGAAACCTTCACCAGTGATACATCTGACAGAGCATTAACTTTCAGAATACATAAACTCCTCAAATAACAAAGAAGTAAGAAAACAAATGAATCACTCGAAAGGTGGTGTAAAGAGCTGAAAAGAGACTTCACCAGTGAGGAAGTAAAGATGGCTGAGAAGCATCTTAAAAAGTGTTCAACATCATTAATAATTAAGGAAATACAAATTAAAACCACTCTTAGATATCATCTCACTCTGATAAAACTGGCTAATATTTTTTTTATTTTAAACATTTTTAAAATTTTATTTATTTTTTATGTATATGAATGTAATATCTGCAGGTAGGTCTGTGCACCCCTGTTGTGCAATGCTGCGGAGGTCAGAAAACGGTGTCGGATTCCCCTGGAACTGGAGTTCTCCTGGAAATGGAGTTACAGACGGTTCTCAGCCACCATGTGGGTGCTGGGGATTGAGCCAGGGTCATAGGCACTCTTAACCGCTAGGCCATCTCTCCATCCCCGAGACTGGCTAATATTAAGAAAACAAAACACATCAAATGCTGGAGACATTGTGGGAAAAGGGGAAGACTTATCCACTACTGGTAGGAATGTACACTCATACAATCACTGTGGAAAAGTGTGGAGAACCCTTAAAAAACTCATAGTCACCCAAAACAACATGGGTGAATTTGATGAAATCTGTGCCTTGACTCCACCCTATAGTCATGTATAATACAACTGTCTTCTGGAGACTCATACGCTAAAAAAAAGGGGGGGGGGATACAGAAAGACATGAAACCTTTTCATCAAACCCTTGCAATTCAAATCTTAAAACTAACTATGGGAAAAGATTTGTTTGTTCCAACAGGACAAAACGTCACCAACTTAACGGCTGAGAAAGAAAAGATACAGGTTTGCATTGAGTAGGATGTACCAAAAAGTGGCAACGGAAAGGCTGACCCGTCTGAACATTCAAAGGAAGAAAAGCCTCAGATTGCCATAAACATCGAACCCCTCTGTGGATCCTACATGTAACAACTAGTTATAATGAGTCCTAATGAAACTTACCTTCTAGGTGCCACAAAGGTTCTGATATGAGAGACTTCCTTGCCTTCCCACCCATAGAACAAGGAGAAATATGACAATGATGAGGTCGCTCCCCAACTGTAAATTGGAGACAACTATTGTAGAGGTGATCTCTTATAAAACCGGTAAAACTGCTTTCTTTAATTGACTACTAGACATGGGAACTGTGGAAGGGATTACTCTCTGTTCAGAACCAAATATAATACTAAAGTCCTAGGGCTATGCACTCAGGCAAAATATATTAATACAGGAGCTCTGACATCAGCAATGGATTGTTCTACCAGGTGGATGTTGGCCAGGGGATCCAAGGCCCCACAAAAGGTAAGGGCTCCTTGCCTCTAAGTTGGGATACCTACAGGAGGAGAGGCAATAAGACCCTGCTGCCGAAGACCTGACGTTAACATGGGAGGGATGTATTGAGACCACACATGCAAGTGTACAGATGGCCTCTGGAATGCCAGAGAGTGTTACCAAAGGCCACTAAACCAATAAAGCAAATATGGGTCTCCCTGAGTCAAGCAAGACTATTCCACCCGTCAGCATCAGTTACACCTCATACCATGCCTGGAATACTGTGCAGCAAGATGGCAGCCCATGTGGCCTGTATACCAAATCTAAATTGGTTCTATTGCTCTCTCTTGGAGAAATAGAAACCCATGGCTGATGCACAGCTTACATCCTCTACCAGGTTTAGGAGATGTTATTAAACTCACATGTAAGACCCTGATCATTTTAAGCAGGGGGAAAATTGTAATTTCATTGGATTAACATACATCCAAAATGTGTCTATGCTAAAAGTAACCTACCATAACTATTTAGTATGTTTATTATTTTATCTATTTATATACTAATTGCTTGTTTCTTTCATTAGTAGTGGATTCGAAAGGGTTATTCCATGGACAAACTGGTCTAGCCTCATGGAAAGGAAACAGCCAGAATTGACCAGAGTCGAAGTCAATGAGCTGCACAGAGAGAGTGGACTGTTTTATACCTCTCATGTCCACCTGTGCCCTTTTCTAAAGCTAGGGAACTAACCTGCGGAAGAGGGGTGTGGTAGAAATGTAAGGGCTGGCGATTGGGGTGAATGGTGAACTACAAGCAACGTAGTCTGGACACTCTATTTGATCAACTTGGATTGAAAAAACGAACCCTCACCCCACTGGATGGTGGGGTGTAGTGTTTGGGCACAACAAGCCCTACAAGTGTGTAGGTGTTTGGGCACAACAGCCTGAGATAGGTTTTGCATGAAGGAGCTTGTTCCATGGATTACCACTATGCTAAAAATGAAAAAAAAAAAACTGAGAGAAAGATGCAGGACAGTTATGGCAGAATGCATGATCTGGGATGGGGTGGGGGTGGGGGGGGGAGGGAAAGGGAAATAAGCCTGAACTGAATTGGAAAAAATGTATGAAATGCACAAAGCATCAATAAAAACTAATTTAAAAAATAAAACTCACAATGAGCCTACCACCTGACCCAGCTATACCACTCTTGGGTATATACCCACAAGACTCATACTACTGCAAAGATACATGCACATCTATGTTTATTGCAGCTCTTTTCACAATAGGGAAGAGTTGGAACCAACTCAAATGCCCTTCAACTGAAGAGTGGATAACAAAAATGTGGTACATCTACACAATGGAGTTGTATGCAGTGGTAAAGAAGGATGACATCATGAACTTTGCAGGGAAATGGATGGAACTCAAAGCCATTATGCTAAGTGAAGTAACAGACCCCCCCAATAAAATAAAACAAATAAACAAACAAATGGGGAATGGTTTCCCTCATTTGTGGATTCTAGTACCAAATCCCCCAATTGAAAGGCAAGCTGAAGAATGTTATTGTTATATTTCTGTCTATCTGAAAGCAACTGTGATGTTATAATGTGAATATCTTAATGAACCTTACAATTAATTTACCACCTACTTTCAGACATGGTAATTAATGTATATGGGTGGAAAGTATATATTCCTATTTTAGAGTAATATAAAATTAAAGAGAAAAATGTGAACTCTTAAACAAATATTGAAGTAAACATACAGTTTCTTCTTGGAGGACATAATTCTGGTACATATATGACTTTTATATAGGAATGTTTTGGAGCAATACAATTAGGAAGGAACCACAACAACATAAGGACTGGTTCAAAGAATGGAATGATATAATTAAATTCTGCCCAAAACAATAAACCTTTGCAGAGAAAAGCATTAAAAAACACTGAGAGAAAGTTACAGGTCAAGTATGGCAGAATGCATGATTTGGGGTGGGGTGGGGGGATGGGAAAGGGGAATATGTGTAAATTGAACTAAAAAATGATGTCTGAAATACACAAAACATCAATAAAATATTATATTAAAAAAGAAGTATTGCAGAGTAATGCTAGACATGTGGTAGAGGTGGAAATTTTGACTTCCTTGAAGTTTAGTTACATGTTGGAAAAAAAAATAAAGCAGCCTAATAGAGCATTGGCCATTCAGGTCTAGGATTAGGGTGGATTCTATCTCGAGATATGTAGTTCAGATATTCTGCATTCTTGATAATAGAAGGAAAATATGTCAATCTGAGGGACAGTCTGCCAGAGAGGGTTGGTTCAGCAGAGAAAGTGAACGGCATCCAGCCAGTGGCCCATGCTGCAGAGGTCAAATAGTGTAAGAAACTGGGCAGTGACACTAGATTTGTAAAATAAAACACAGAAGATATGATAGCGATGTAACATTATTGTAAATATTCTTTCACAGAAAATGTAAAACATCAGTAAAAATCTTAGGGTACATCTTCACCAAAATTTTCTACCTAGAGTGGAATAAGCACAAAATATAGCAGATTAAATATCAGGGGTCAATTTAGGGCAAAGGATCTGGGAGTATACGCAGCATGAGAATTATTGACAGAGGGAAACTAAAAGAAGGTGAGAATGGAAGATTAAGCATGGGTAGAAGGAAGTATTGTTCTCAGACGGAGACATTACAGAAACTGGACAACAGGGGACATACATGTGAAAACTGATTAATTGGTGAGCAGAGGCAGATGTAAAAAATTCCAGTGGGGGAAGTATCAGAAGGTCCAAAAACGTTATTGAAATACTGTGTAAATCCCAGTGAAGGTATTTGTATGAAGGTCGATCAAGTGGACTGAAAGACAAAAAGCCACATGATCATCTCAATTGATGCAGAAAAAGCCTTTGACAAAATCCAACATCCCTTCATGCTTAAAGTCCTAGAAGGAATTGGATTGGAGGTAACATTCCGCAATGTAATCAAAGCCATATACAGAAAACCCACAGCCAATATCATCCTAAATGGGGAACCAACAGAAGCATTCCCTTTAAAGGTAGGAACTTGGCAAGGCTGCCCCCTGTCACCACTCATCTTCAATATAGTGCTTGAAACACTTGCTAGAGCAATAAGGCAAGAAAACGAAATTAAAGGAGTACTAATTGGAAAAGAGGAAGTCAAGCTATCCCTTTTTGCTGATGATATGATTGTTTACTTAAGGAATGTTAAAAACTCCACCAGAAAACCAAAAACATATGTTGAACCATGCCTGCATCTCTGGTATGAATCCAACTTGATCATGATGTATGATCTTTTTGATGTGGGTCTGTATATAGTTTCCAAGTATTTTGTTGAGAATTTTTGCATCTGTGTTCATTAATGAGATGGATCTATAATTTTCTTTATTGGTTGTATCTTTGCCTGGTTTTGGTATTAGAGTTATCCCGCCTTTATAGAAGGAATTTGGGAAATTTCCCTCTGCTTGCCTCCTTCTGAACAGCTTTAGTAATAATGGTTGGCAGTCCTCTTTAAATGTTTTATAGAATTCTGCCTTGAAACCATCTGGGCCTGGGCTTCTTTTACTTGGGAAGTTTACTATTACATTTTCAGTTTCCTCATATATATGTTTACGCTGTCAGTCTCTTCTTGCTGAGCTTTGGTGAATTCCAAGATTTCAAATATTCATCCATTTTTCTTAGGATTTCAAATTTAGTAGTGTATAGTTTTTTAAGTATTCTCAAATGATTGTCTGGATCTTGTCTCTATCTGTTGTGGTTTCCCTTTTCATCATGAATACTATTGACTTGGAGTGGCTCTTTCTTTTGATTAACTGGGCTATGGGTCTATCTATCTTGTTTATCCTTTCAAAGAAGCAGCTTTTGGTTTCATTCTTTGTATTGCTTTCTTTGTTTCTATTTGATTGATTTCTGCTCTGATTTTTGTTATTTATTCCTGTCTGTTGGGCTTAGGGTTCATTTGTTGTTGTCTCTCAAGTGTTTTTAGCTGCAGTGTTAGTTTGCTTATTTGTCCTCTTTCTGTTTATTTAATGTAAGCACTGAGGGCTATAAACTTCCCTCTTAAACTGCTCTTATAGTATTCCATAGGTTTTGCTGTCTTGTATTTTCTTTTTAGTTTAGTTCCAGGAATGTTTATTATCCTTCTTTATTTCCTCCTTGACCCATTCATTATTCAGGAGTGTGTTTTTTAGTCTTCATGTGTTCTTGTAGATAGTTGGGCTTACGCTGGTGTTAATATTGAGCTTTATTGCACTATGGTATGTTAGAATGCATGAAATTATTTCAATGCTTTTGTATTTGTAGAGGTTTTTTCTGTGTTTCAGTATGTGGTCTACTTTGGAAACTGTTCCATGGGGTGCTTAGTAGAAAGTATATTCTCTGGTGTTTGGGTGGAATATTCTGTAGATATCTGTGAGTTCCATTTGGTGTATTATATTGTTCAGTTTAGGTGTCCCTCTGTTTATTCTTTGTCCAGATGATCTATCTAATGGGCTCAGTGGAGTATTGAAATCCCCTACTAATACTGTGCTGGGATCAATCTGTGCCTTGCAGTCCTATAGAATTGTGTTTGTTTTTTTTTTATTATTGATGCTTTGTGTATTTCATACATCATTTTCCAATTCAGTTCAGGCATATATCCCTTTCCTTTCCCCCCACTCCACCCCTACCCATCCCGATCATGCATTCTGCCGTAACTTTTCTGCATCTTTCTCTGTTTTTTTTTTTTGTTTTGTTTTGTTGTGTTTTCATTTTTTTAACAATAAGTGATAATTTGTGAGTACAAGCATCCTTCACGTAAAACCAATTTGCAAGCAGTTGTGCCCAAACCCACACAGCTCATGGGTCCCACCATCCAGCAGGGGGGGCTTGTGGCATAAACAAATGTTCTCTATAATTTTGCTGTCATATAGTATCACCTGGTAGCAATCTCTTTCACCTATAGTATGATTTAATTTAAAAATAATGTTTGTTTCCCAAGTTAATCACATACAGTAACCCAAAACAGCATGGGTGAATTTGATGAAATCTGTGCCTTGATTCCACCCTATAGGTATGTATAATACAACTGCTTTTTTGAGACTCATGTGTCAAAAATAAAAACCTAAAATAAAAAAGGGGGATATAGATAGATGTGAAAACTTTTTGTCAAAAAAACCTTGCAATCCAAATCTTAAAACTAACTATGGGAAAGGATTTGTATGTTCCAACAGGCCAGAGTATCACCAACTTAATGGCTGAGAAAGAAAATGCAGCTTTGCAGTGAGTAGGATGTACCAGAAAGTGCCAGCAGAAGGATTGACTCCTCTGGGCATTGAAGGGAAGAAATGCCTCAGATTGCTGCAGACATCAGGCCCCTCTGTGGATCCTACTAGTAACAAATATTTTTATATATGAATCCTAATAAGCTTACCTTCTAGGTGCCCACCAACAACGGTTGTCAATTTATACAAGAAACTTTCATTAAAACCCGCCCCCCCACAGAATTAAGGAGAAATATGATGGATGATGATTGAATGCGTTCTCTCAGCTGTAGATTGGAAGCCAGCTGTTATTAGAGGTATTCTTTTGTAAAATCGGTTAAAACTGCCTTCTTTAATTGGACTAATGACATAGAAACTGTTGAAAAGGATTATTCTCTATCCAGAACCAAATATAATGCTAAGTTTCCTTAAGGTTGCACTTAAGCAAAATATATTAATCACAGGAGCTCTGACATCCAACAATGGATTATTCTTACAAGGAGATGTTTGCCAGGGTATCCAAGCCCCCACAAAAAGTAAGGCTCCTTGCCTCCAAATACTGGGATATCTGCAGGAAGAGGAGCGATTTAACGCCCTGCTGTTGAAGACCTTCGATATATAAACTTGGGAACGATGTATGGAGACCACACTTGGCAAGTATACAGATGGTCTATGGAATACCAGAGACTCTGAACGGCAGTGTTATCAAAGGCAACTAAACCAATAAAGGGAATTTGTGTTTAAAAGTTTGTCTGCACTGGACTTTTGGTGAGTATATATTCTACGATTGTGAAAACTTCATGTTTTCATGATGGGCTTCTTGTAGAGAGCATATAAATGGGAATTTTTTTCATAATACCTTCTCCCAATCTATGTCTTTTGATTGGGGAGTTCAGGCCATTAATATTTAAAGTTACTATTGAGAGATATGTGCTGATTTCTTTTACCTTATTTTCTGTTTGCATTCTTTTTCTGTTGTATTCTTGCAGTTATACTTTTTTTTTTTTTAATTGTTTGATTGATGGTTTGTGCATTTTATACATTTCATAATCAAATTCAGACAGGGCATTTTTCGCCTGTTCCCTTCCCCCCCACTCCCCACCCCATCCCTAGATCAGTGGTATTTCTGCCATAACTGTCCTGCATCTTTCAGGTTTTTTTTTTTTTTTCATTTTTTTTTTTTAATTTTTATTGATGGTTTGTGCATTTTATACATCATTTTCCAACTGCAGTTATACTTTTATTCATTACCTTCTCTAGGTGCTTGGGGATAGTTGCTCCTTTCCTCTGACCTTGGAATTGCTTTGACTATGTTCTGAAGGGTTGTTTTCCTAGACATGAATTCTTTCATCTTGTGTATGTCATGGAAGATTTTTCTTTCTCCTTCAACTATAATTGACATTTTTGCTGGGTATAGTAATCTGGGTCAGCTTCTATAGTCATTTACTACTGGGAATACTTTGGTCCAAGTTCTTCTGGCTTTCCTCATATGCACTGAGATGTCAGCTGTAATTCTGATGTGTTTTCCTTTATATGTAACTTGTTGTTTTTCTCTTGTGGCCTTCAGTAATTTGTCTTTGTTTTGGGCTTCTAGTGTTGTAACTATGATATGGTGTGGGCTATTTCTTTTCTGATCTTGTCTATTTGGTGTTCTATGTGCTTCCTGTACTTGTATAGGTTTGTCATTTTTCAGTTTGGGGAAATTTTCTTCTATTATTCTGTTGAAGATCTGACCAATACATTTGTCCTGGTATTCTTTTCCTTCCTCTATCCCTATGATATGCAGGTTTGATCTTTTTAGTGTCCCATATTTCCTGACTTTTCCACTCTTGGGTTTTTAAAATTTTTCATATGCTTTGTTTGAGCATTGCAGTACTTCCACCTTGTCTTCCAGTGTTGATATTGTAGTTTCTACTTCATCCAATCTGTTAATGAGGCTTTCTTCCATCTTTTCTTGCTGATTTGATAAGTGTTCAATTTCCTTTATCACTTCATCCTGTGATTTCTTTAGTATTTCCAATTCCCTTTGGTGTTTGCCTTTCTCTCCTTCTAGATCCTTGATTCACTGGTCAGTGTCCTGTTTCATTTCAGTGTGGGGTCTTTTCAGTGTTTCCACTTCATTCCCGAGTTTGTCTTTCTCTCCCTTCATCTTTTTGAGTATGTCTATTATTGTTCTTTTAAGATCTCTGTCCTGGGTTATCTCCAGGAAGAACTCATTGTTGGAGTCTCCTATAGGACTGCTAGATTTCGTTGGGGATTTATTATTTGCTTTTCCTATGTTGTTGATTTTCCTTTGTGTTCTTGGCATGTGGATTTGATTTGTTGTTTATAATATGATGCAAAATTCAAGTGCTTCTTAGTTTGGTTGAAGGTCTGTTCCTCTAGGTTGGAAGGTTTGTTGTCTCTCCTGTTACTTTGTGCTCTGAGTCACCTTCTCTGTTCCCACCAGGATGGTTGCAATGTGGGTGGGAGGCACTGTTTTTTGCCCTCCCAATCTTGTCGCCTCCAAGGTGACAGTAGGACCTTACCCAATCTGGTCTGGATGCTGGAGCAGCTCCAGAGACCCTGTACCTGAAGTGATGGGCCTCAGATGTTCTTGGAACCCTGTGACTGAAGCGACTGGGCTGGGATGGTCCTAGAACCCTGGCTGGACCCCTCTGAGCCTAAAACCCTGGAATTTGACCCCTATGGTCCTGACACCCTGTGCTGGGGATTGGAAAAATTCTGGAACCTGCCTACTGAGAGGCCCTCCCTGTCACTCTCCCTGGTTTGGAAGTGAAGGTTCTAGGATGGTGCTGTAACCCTGCACCAGAAGTGACTGTGTCTGGATGGTTTTGGAACGCTGGGCTGGAAGCTACAGGGCTCTGATGGTCTTGGAACCCTGCACAGGATTTGCTGGGGCTGGGAAGGTCCTGGAACCCTCCTGCCAAGTCGCTCCCCCTGTCCAATTTTGACCATTTTGGATAAGTTCAAAGGCTCATGACATGCAGTGATGAGAAATTTTACCTATTGAAAATGTTGAATCACACAAGTTTTGGGGTAAGCAAACAAATGCAAATTGCCAAAGGAGTAAGAGGGAGTGTCTGAGTAACCCTGAACAGGTGACATCCAACATTCATGCACTGCTGCCTACTATAGTTGGAATAAGCCCTGAGAATATCAGGCTATGTAAAAAAGTTCAGGGATACAAACTCATCAGTCCTGTAATCCATTCATATAGAGTCCTAAGAGGAAAGTTCTGAGACAGAAATTGTGTAAGTCTGTACATGGGACTAGGGTGCTATTAACTGTCATATGGAGATTATTTCTGAAGGGATGCAAATGTTTTGAACCTGACTGTGGCAATGATTACATCATCTGTATATGAAAGTAATTGTTTAGTATGGCAATTAGCACATACACGCACACACACACACACATGCACACACACACACGACACACACTGGGAAAAAAAAGATTTACATCAATCTCTTTGTGCTGAAGGGAGAGTACCTAAGGTACACTGCTCAGTTAGCAAAGTTGTTGGAATGAAGGAAATCAGTAGTGCAAGGTAGAGGGCTTGGCAGACACATTGTAATGTTAGACAGAGGAGCTAATGACTCAGTCTAGGTGGAGAGATTCCTCATTGATATTCAGATACATTGGTGCAGACAATATGTATGAACCACACCCAAGAACCCCTAAGTTGCAAAGCACCAAAACCTGGCTGCAGGTGAAGGCCCTACAGGGTCTCTTCATACCATGGAAGACTTATCCTACCTTCTGAGAACTTTGCTGCCTGTTTGGGTATTCTTTTATATGAAAAGTTATTTTGTTACTTTTTTTCCTTGGGGGAGGCTCGAGAATCTTTATTTTTATCCATGAATATCTGAAATTTCACAAAAATACTTCAAAGAATGGATTCTGGCTTTCATTCAGTTTCACTCTTGAGCTGCCTCGTAAACTCAAGGCCTGTCTCATTTCTTTTACACATGTCTCAGTTCTATTTTCACTCAGCTTCACCTCACAGCACAGGTTCCTTTTATATTCTCAATCTTCATTTCTGTGTTTAAAATCTGACAGCCTCATTGATATCTCTGATGACAACCATAATTACATTTTTAATTCCTAATAGACATGTTTTTAATTTCTATGAGATTTTTCTCATTCTGTGATTTCTTCCTTTGTTCATAAAAGTCTGCTTTTATTGTATGGCTATAAAATCTTTGACTCAGGGTGCAGGGGAGGGGATGTCGATTGGCTCACTTTACTTTAGGATATGAAGCAAGCCTGTCAAAGAATACAAAGGTCTTTTCTTTGGCAGATTAAAATCACCAAAATGCTATTTCCAGTCAGATGCACTCGTGTTCAGGGGATGGTACTCTTGTTCTTTTGTTCTATTGAAAACCTCAGATTCACGGTCATGCTGCACCTGTGAGGCCTTGGGTGGGATCAAAACACCATCGATCTGATCTTCTTATGGTTGTTCTGCTGCCTTACTTCAGTAGTATGTACCCAGACTTGCTTATGCCCCACCCCGAACATCACCCTACACATAGATTTTAGAGCAGATTCTCTGTTTATTCTGTCTTGTGGCTGTTTCTGCTTTGTTTCATCTGTCCACATAACCCTCTGCCTTTTGTCTTCCAGAATTGTATTAATAACTTGAGTCTGCTGTTGGCCCTCAATACTATCTTCTTCTTTTTTATTTAATTAATTAATTTTTTAAGGGATTCTACAATACAATGACACAGTTGTTTGCAGATAGCATTGATGTCACTCATTATGTCATACAATCAGGTAATTGGTGCATTTTGCAAGTATCTATGTCCAAATTTTGAACAACCCAAGGTTCCCATAGACCAGTTGGAGAAGCTTGTATGCACAGACATGTTGATCAATCAGGAGTCCAGACTATATTCCTGTAGTCTCATGATTCACCCCTATCTCTCCACAGCCCTTACAATCTACCACGCCTCCTCTTCCGCAGTTTGTTCCCTGGGCTTTGGGAAAGGGGCACAAGTGGGTGAGAAGAAAACAGTCTAATTTCTTTGGAGTTGTCATTTTGGACTTTAGTCTATTCAGGTTGTTTCCCTTCTTGGATTGACAGCTTTCCCAGGGATACCCTTTTTAGTCATACTAAAAGCAACTAGATATGATGTACAGGCATTTAGCCAGTACCATCTTATTATGTCAAGTTTAAGCTGTGAGCATAGACACAGAGCCTTGAATGGGCATGCTAATCTGCAACTGTGGTTTCTCTATAAAGGGCGGATAAGTTCCTACTGTGGCTCACAACATCGCCAAACCACCAGAGGACATAAGCTTATGGCATCCGCTGTGAGTTACTTCCTCCAAGGAGAGACCCAATAGCCAAATAGATTTCGGATATATTATATATATAGACACTTGGCTGCACTGTTGCACAGTATCTTCCAGACAGTTGAGGTGTAGCTGATATTTGACGGAGGAGTCTGCTTGTCTCAGGGAGACCCCAAATATTTTGCTGTTATTGCTTTAGTGGCCTTTGCAGAGGCCAGTTGAACACTAGCAAGTAACGTCTCATAACATTTTTTCAAGCTCACAACAGGTCTTTGACAACAGGAACCTACTGCCTTTTTCTTTGCATATATTCCACTTATATGCAAAAGGCTTTATAATTTGGGGGGGTTGAAACCCCTAGCCAAACATCTCCTAGGCAGAAATAATTCATTGCTGATGTCAGGCTTTCCTGTAGTAGTAATATTTTTGGCTTAATTACACAACTTAGTAAACAGCTACTATGTTGAATTTGGTTCTAGTTTAGAGAAATATCCTTTTCACAGTTCCTATGCCATCAGTCAATTAATACGATGCCGTTTTTATAGGAATATTACCACTGAACAGTTGGCCTCTAGTTTATCAGTTAGGGGAGTTGGTTTCATTACATCATGGTTTTCTTTTTTTTCCAAAAAAAAAAAAAATAAAAAGGGGGGGGAGAGGTAGGAAGGTTTCTCAGCACCTGGAAGGTAAACTTTCATTAGGACACATTATAACAGTTCAATCCCAATATTTTTCATAGAGATGCTCAGTGTCCGTGACTCAGGCAGTCTGAGGTTCCTCATTCCTTAATGTTCAGATGGGTCAACCTCTCTGCTGGCATTCCCCAGTTCATCCTGCACAGCCATAAGTTGTATGTTTTCAGGCATTTAGATTGGTGATTTTTACCTGTGGGAACATAAAATTCTCCTCCCATTGTTAGTTTCAAGATCAGAAAAATTGAAAATTTATCACTCCTCAATACTATCTTCTGGCTGTTGTAGATTTGTTCACTTTTATCCACCTTACTTTTCATTTCTGCATCATTTATTTAAGAGCCCGGAGGCACAGGAATATTGTCAGGTCATCATGTTGAACTAAGGGAAAACTAAGGAATATGTCAAATACTATTTTTATAAATTAAATTTATGAATATCGAAGCTATACAGAGAAGAGAAGCAAAATAGTTAAGTAGACAATAATTCCCGGTAAGGGCACGTTTTAACAGTGTTGGCAAGGAGACTAGGACTGGGACTTGGTCAAAGTTACAACAACCATTACAGAAACAGATGAAACATTGGAGGTTACTGGTTATAAGAGGACAGCGGGCCACGAAGGAAGCAAGATTGTGCATAAGAGAAGAGTCAGAAGAGGACCCATGTGACACAGTGATTAGAGTGCTGAAATTTTGCTATCAAAGATAACAGTGAGGTCCTGTGTAACTGTGAAAGGGAGGCTGGCAGGGAGAATATAATGTTTGGAGAACATTATTATGTCAGTTACATAAGCAATAACTTGATCAAAGACAGATTGGAGCAAAGGAAGCTGATGGAATCTAGGAATCAGGGTCTAGGGAGCCAGAAGAAGATTGTAGCTGGGAGACAAGAGCAGAAAGAGCTGAGCCACCTCACTCTATGTTTATTGTTGCTTTCTGACTTAACTTTGTGCACTGTGCTTTAATTCCAAAGAGAAACAACAGAATAACAACAAAAAAACAGGACCTGTGATGAAGTGCCATCATCTGTGAAATCAGAGTTGAGACTGAGTATATGTGGATGATATTTTTATACTTTTCTATATTTGAAAACATGTCAGAAAAATCAAGTAAAAAATAAAGAATAATTGACTTGCCCAAGAGTCTTAATTGGAAAGTGCTCTACTGTAAAAAGACAGTAGAGGTTAAGGCTCAACTCCTAAGTGTGTTGATAAAGCTGAGAGTAGACTGACTGCATCTCTCTGGATTGCAGATAGTCAATCTCAGAATTCTTGGGAAAACAGGCAACTGCACAGAAAAAAATAAACCTGCCCACATGTGTTACAAAAACTTTGCAATTTTGTGTGTGTTGTGGAGAGAGAGAAAGAGAGAGGGAGAGAGAGAGAGAGAGAGAGAGAGAGAGAGAGAGAGAGAGAATGCTTGTGCTGCATATGGATGGTACATGTGTGTGGGCATGCACATGCATGTGGAAGCCAGTGGAGGATATTCACCTGGTGTCTCCCTCTATTGCCTTCCACACTATTGCCTTCAGATAGAGTCTTTCACTGGCTGGCCAGTGAGCTCCCAGCATCTGTCTGTCTCGGCATCCAATGCTGTCATTCTAGGCATGTCAGCCACACATGGGTTTTTAAGTAGGTGGTGGGGATTCAACCCCAGGTCTTCATATTTTCATAGGTAAGTGCTCTTACCCACTGAGTAATCTCACTCTCCTGGCCTTGAAACTCATTAGATTATAAAATATTAAAGATAAACGGGATATATCTCAATATGTACAAACTTTTATTTAAAAATAAAGTCATTTGCCACAATAATTGGTATTCACAAAACATAAGACTAAGAAAAACTTCACTAGCTAAAACAATCCTAATAATAAAATTTGCTCATAGTATCTTGATTCATATGCCTATTAAACCAAAACAGTCATTTGACCATGACTCAATGATTTAATTGTAGGGAGCATTATGGTTGTATCTTACATACTTCAAAGTGTTCTAAAACTATTTCTGAGCTTTCACATCTACATGAAATGTATATATAGTCCCTGGCATATGCTGCCTGCATGGCTCCTTCTTCTCTGTGCCATATTGCTAGGAGACTTTCTCAAATATTTCTTTTGAGAATAAAATTTCCTTCTGGAAATGAAAAGCAGATAAAACCAAGACTACCAAAGTTGTTTAGACAGAGGAGCTGACCAGCACAAAAAGGAATAGTATCTATTGTGATTTTAGCAACAATTATGACAAATTTTATTCCATATTGAGGAAACACTACTAGAGAGAGATGATCTCTCTTCTATCCATTCCTCAGTCTCATGACCAAGAGTTTCAAATGACTACTAGAGGAGACTTGCTATGTTCATGTCTCTGATTTATGGCTGCAAAAGCCTTGTGATTTTTGCTATTTGGAAGATGAATTGGAAATACAATGAACCAGTTAGGAAATTAGAGCAGCATTTCTCTTCTGTTAGCATCTGGTTCTCTTGAGAATTTATAAGAGCCAAATGCCATGAGGGATATCAACAAAGCATCATAATCAATACAAGTCATGTGGGTTTTCCTTGTTTAATTCAAAAGATTATAATTTTCAGAGACAATCATAATTATAATCACCAAGTAAAATATTGCAGTTAATTTACTGGCAAAATAGAGTTCTGCTTTTAAAATATTTCATTTAACTGTTAGTACTTAATTTGTCATAGTATTTTATTAGCATTTTTAAATTGAAGTAATAAATCAATGGAGGCCAAGTCTAGTTACCCATTGATTAACCAAATTAGATCTTTTAAAAGAAAAAAAAGTACAAGGAAATTATGAGAAATATTTTGGCTTTTTCTTTATATTTTGATTTGTTGGTCCTGGGACTGAATCCCAGGCTATGAGTTTGATAGCCTAGAGTTCTACAACTGAGCTACATCTCCAACACTAAGCAGCATTTCTTCTTATTCCATTAAATCATTTACATGATTATTTCACCTTAAACTCACAATCCTCCTGCTTTGGAGTCTCAAATGCTGGGATGACACGTATGCAACATCTGGCCTGTCTCTCATTCATTAATATGATTAGAAACAATTAATGAAGTAATGTCTACTGCAAAATAAATTTTGAAAGTGAGAATTAGATAGGTTGTGTAAGAATGAAATCCACATTCTTTAGTGAAACCAGCCTGTAAGTTTTAGGTTGCTTTGGAGTAGGGCACAGGCTTGGGGGTTGTTAGCAAGGCTGCCTGCCTTTACCCCTTTGTTGTAAAGCAGAGAAACAAACCACTTCCTCTGAGGTGCTGGAACTCAGTTGCTGCTGTCTTTTGTTTTCTTCTTTGCTGTGAACCACTGTGTAATTTATTTTGAAGCAGTGTCTTTTACTCTCTTATTTTAACTCTATATGCCATCATAAAACTAGGGAATAAGCATATATAAATTATTGTATAAGGATTGGTAACCTGGGGCTGGAGAGATGGCATAGCCATTAAAGGCTAAAGCTAACTACCAAAATGTGAAAGAATTGCTAGGCTAATCCCAGTGCTGTAGGAGTGGGGTACAAATTAATAAACACTTGCTAAACCATAGTGGGTAATCTCAGCAACATGTATGTTTTCTATTAGACTTGTAACCTCTTGGAAACCATCATCACTGAACATGCCTGAAAAAATGACCGTTACAGATTTTCTGCTTTTTTAGTCTAAATCCTGTATTTTTTATTAGATTTTTGTTTTGTTTTGTTTTTTGCCTTTTTGAGACAGGGTCTCCCTGTAGCTCTGGCTGTACTGGAACTCACTCTGTAGACCAGGCTGGCCTCAAACTCACAGAGATCCGCATGCCTCTGCCTCCCAATTGCTAGGATTAAAGGCGTGCGCCACCATGCATTTATTTATTTCTGTATGTGTGTGAATGTACTGTCTGCATGCAAGTTTGTGCACCCGTGTCGTGCAATGCCGCGGAGGTCAGAAGAGGGTGTCGGATTCCCCTGGAACTGGAGTTCTCCTGGAATTGGAGTTTCAGACGGTTCTCGGCTGCCATGTGGGTGCTGGGGATCGAACCCGGGTCCTCTGTAAGAGCGGTCGGCGCTCTTAACCGCTAGGCCATCTCTCCAGCCTCTAGATTAGTTTTTATAGCTCAAATATTCCACACTTGAGGTTTTTCACCCATGACTCTTGAATAGATGGAGGCATTCTCCTGCAGGTGTATGCAGTGAGTAAATCAACTCCAGTGACCAAACCCTTACAGCAATACAGTTTGCACAAACACCACACTTCCACACTCATAAGTGTCTCTGCAGCACTTGAAATGCTTGTGCACTTCTAAGGGGAAGAACTTCATGGGACAGCTTAAAGTAAAACCTGCAGAAAGCATATGGTAGACAGGTGATTTTCAACGATTTTCATCACAGAGGTAGTGGTATCATACATACCAAAGTGAATTTCAATAGGGCAGTAAATGGTTTCTGCCTGTCATTAAATTTGCCCTGACCCATTTGGAAACAAGTGCTGTCCCAGTGAAACATGTAGCCCCTTTCTTATTCTGATATATGTTTTAAGTATAAAGAGCAATTCATTTTTCAAGATGAAATGTTGACACATATTTTACCTATAACCCTTTCCTGGACATTGTATGATCATACAATTCACCAATAACAGAAGTAACAATGACATAAATAGTACAGTATTTTCTTTCTATTTTCCTTTTAGTCAGACTATGGGAAGCATAAAAGTGATTATCACTGTTGTATTAATATAAGCATGGTGCAATTTGCATAGAGGTTACATGACTCCAGGAGAAAGAGAGTTATAGGCCATTTTGAGGTGATATATGACTCTTAGGGTGGAACACAAAAATACTCATGATTTCCCATATCATAGAAATTGTAGAGATTCTGCTTTTTCATGTTGTAAATATTTCACATAAATTACAATTGTCTAATATAATTTCAACAGTGTAATATCAACCTCAGTCTTTGGAGGAGAATGAATATAGACAAATACGAGGTTGTTCCAAGGAAGCCACAAACACTGCATCCTTAAAGTGGAAATAGAGACACTGATGCTTCTGGAGCCCAATAAATGTAGCAAAACAGCCTTGGTTGCTTTTTAAACCCTTATTTGTTTACTCATTCATAGATTTATATACTCGTTTATGTTTCCTTTCTTTCTTTCTTTCTTTCTTTCTTTCTTTCTTTCTTTCTTTCTTTCTTTCTTTCTTTCTTTCTTTCTTTCTTCCTTTCTTTCTCTTCATTTCCTCTATATCCATGTAGCCTTTAATGTCTCAACCCATGGATGAAATTAAGCTCAGTGGTAGTATTTTGGTGACATACAAAGCACATAGGACTTATTCATTTTCCAATGTTAGCAGAAATGATTTTTTTTAAAAAAACTACATTTTGTTGATATAAGTGATCGATACTAATTTTTCTGTCATTTCTGCAAGAATCTCCCATATATTACCTCCTTTTCCAAAATCCAAGTCCAAAAATAACATGAGTATGTTAAATCCCTTAGTTTAGGTTTGATTAGATGCTTGGAATTAGTTTTCTAATAACTTTAGACACACTAACTGTGGTGGTTTGGATGAGTGTCCCCCATAGGCTCTAGGTATTCAGACATTTGTCTCCAGTTGGTGGCGCTGTTTTGGGGGGTCTTGGAGGGTGTGGCCATGCTAGAGGAAGTGCATTGTTGGGGGCAGGCTTAGTGAGTTTTAACAAGCCTCGTGGTCTACAGTTGCTCTCTCTGCTTCCTGTGCTCTTTGTGAGATGTGACCCTTGGTTTGCTGCTCCAGATCCAGCAGCCATGCCTCCCACCACAATGGACTCTAATTCCCAGCAACCACCAATCGTAAGCTCAAATAAACTCTTCCTTTTATAAGTTCCTTGGTCATGGTGCTTTATCACAGCAACAGAAAACTGACTAATACACTAAGTCATGTGGGAAGGAAAGGGACAAGAAATGAACTCTTACTGAACCTGTATCAGATTCTATATTGTTTAAGATCTAATATTTTACTTAATTCCTAAAACTTCCCTTTGGTAACAGTGTTTATAGCCTCCCTTCTTACAGGTATATTTCTTTTTACTATTTTCTTGAGACAGTGTCTCTGCATGGCCGCAGCTGTCCTGGGACTCACCGTGTAGACCAGGTTGGCCTTAGTCTCACAGAGATCTCTCTGCTTCTTTCTCTCTGAGTGCTGTGATTATAGGCAAGTGCCACAGCACCTGGGTTACTGTCTTTCTAAAGTTAGCATACAACATAGGGGACTTCATTATGGCATTTTCATAAATTCTTTCATCCTTCTTCCCCTTCCTCCTTCCTTCCACCAAAACCACTGTCCTGCTCTTGTGTCACAGTCATCCATTTTCTTCTCATGTTTATACCGATCACCTGTTTCTCCATCTCAGTTACAGTCATCATTCTGGTTTTGTGAGCCACACACAAGAACATACACATCTCTGGAAATTAAAATCTAGGCACTGCATCTGAGAGAAAGCATGCAGCATTGTCTTTCTGAGTCTGACTTATTTTGGTTAACATAATTATTTTCAGTTCCATTCACTTTTCTGAAAAATCCCATTATTTTATTTTTATTTTGAACTGCATAAATTTACATTGTGTATGTGTCACACGTTTTCTGATCCCAGTCATTTGTTGATGGGTAGCTAGACTGGGTCCTTTACCTGCCTATTGTTTAGAGTGCAGCAATAAAGATGACTGTCCAAGTATCTCAGTGGTGGGACACACACTTCTTTGGAAATATAAGCAATAGGACTAGAGCTGTGTCATATAAGAATTCTTTTAGTTTTGAAATATATTTATTATTTGTTTTTTTAAATTATTTTTATTTATTTTTGTATGTGTATGAATGTACTGTCTGCATGCACGTTTGTTCACCTGAGACGTGCAGTGCCGCGGAGGTCAGAAGAGGGTGTCAGATTCCCCTGGAACTGGAGTTAAAGACGGTTCTCAGCCACCATGTGGTTGCTGGTGATCGAACCCCGGTCCTCTGCAAGAGCGCAATTGGTGCTTTAAACCGCTAGGCCATCTCTCCAGCCCCTTATTATTTGTTTTAATTAGCACACAATGTAATGAGTTTCATAATGGCATTTATATGTTATGTGTGTGCACATGTTCGTATGCGTGTCCATGTGTGTGTGTGAGATTTCATGTGCCATGGGTGTGCTTGTGATCACAGGACAACCGCAGGCGTAAGTCCTCATGCTGTTTGAGGCGGGGTCGCTTTTCACCAGTGCACCCACGAGGCTAGCTAGGCAGCGAGCTTCCCTAGTTCTGCCTCTCACTTTTCATCTCTCAGTCAGTGTGCTGTGATTGTAGATGTCTGCCACTACATCCAGCTTGTGTGGATTCTGGGCATCTGAACTCTATCTAGTCCTGATGCTTATATGGCAAGAGCATTTTCTATTAAGCCATCTTCTCAGCCCATAGGTTTAATTTTTTGGAAGAACCTCCTTACAGGTTCTCATAGTATTTATCTTCTCATAAGCAGAGATTAAGAGTCCCTCTTTCCCCACACCCTTTCTACCACTTGTTACCATTAGTTTTCTTGATGTTAACCATTTTGACTGGAGTCAAATGGAATCTCAAAGGAGTTTAAATTTGCATTTCTCTGATGAGTAAAGATGTCAATCACTTATTCAATCACTTTTTTATTCAAAAAGAATTGTAACTTTTGTTCCATTAGCACATTTAATGATTGGATGATTTAAATTTTGAATGTTTTACTTTTATACTATTTTATTTTTTATTTTTATGGATATAAATGTATTGCCTGTATGTATGTAAGTGCACCTATGTTCTGCAGTGTCTGTGGAGGACATAAAAGGACATTGGAGCACCTTGAACTGGAGTTGTTGTAGATTATTAGCAAGGATGTGTACCTGGGAGCCAAACCCGGGTCCTCTGTAAGAGCTGTCAGTGTTCTTAACTGCTGAGCAGTATCTCCACCCCCAAATTAGCCAGTTTTTAAAAATTATTAGAGACATGTTCTCTTTTTACTATAATTTTTATCAATTTTTGTGTATTTCATACATAATTTTTCAATCAGTCTTGATTGCCTTTATAGCAGCTTCTCCATTGGCACCCTCTCACAGCCCCCTGCCCAGCTCAAGAATGTGGAGCTCCATCATTCTGTCATTTCCGTTAGGGTCTATTGTGCCAAATTACTATCCCTGGCCATTCCCCAGTACCGGTTCATCCTTTGAGCTCTAGGCAGCCTATCCAGAGTCCCTCTCTTAAAGAATGCCAGTTCTTCCTCACCCATTGCAATCAGCTGCCAATATTTCTTCAATTAAGATTGGTTTCTGCTACAAATTTGGGCAGTTTTGAGCTGGGTTTTTGTCTGGTTGAGCTTGCATGGGTCTTGTGCATGTTGACACCAATGCTGTAGAGGTTCATACGAGCAGGGTCCTAGGAGCTTGTTAGATTCATTTCCATTTGGTTGTGGACTAACCCTCTGGCTCTCACAATCTTTCTACTCCCTATTCTGTAATGTTACCTGAGCCCTGGGTGAGCAAAGCTGAATATTGGTGACTTGTCCATGGATCCACACTCTGTAGACTCCTTACCTCCGTGGTTGGTCATTCATGCCCTTTTGAGTTCCTGGCCTTCTGTTGCATGGGGGAGCTTCCTTAATGAGAGTTGAGAGGTTAATTAATGTCCTTTTGAGTTCTATGTTTTGTGGGTCTTAGGTGTAGAGGTTGCATTGTGATGTGTTGCTTAGGTATGCAAAAATTCACAGACTATGTCTTTGTGTGTCCAGTTGTGGGATTCTGTATTATTCTTTATCTGGTGCAAAGGAGGTCTCTTTTTTTGAGTGGTATCTGGGATATTTGTAAATATAAGGACAGCTATTTTGGATTTAATAAGATGTTAGCTTAGTCTAGGGAATGTGTCAACCTTGGGAATTTCTCTAGGATCTATGTCCTCTCCAGTTGTGTGCATCAGGCTATGCTTACAGCACCATACATGAGTTTCCTCCCACTAAGTAGGCATTAAGTCCAATTAGTTAGCCATTGACCCTTCCCAAGATAAAAGTGCCACTATTGCACAAATGTTGTATGCCGTGCTGATCATTGACCTGGATATTTGGTCTTAAAGCAAGTGTTAGACCACTGATTGATGTTCTCCCGTAACTGCTTGCATAGTGCTTTCCAAAGCTATGAGAGCTAGGCTTCAGGGAAGGTGGCTGAGGTCAAGTCCAACTCCATTGCTCTAAATCTGGTCTCCAAAGTATGCCCTATCTTCAGCAATAGGATCTTATCTTCAGGTTCTGGGTGGAAATCAAGGACTGTAGCAATAGCCTGTATAATTTTGGGAGTCTCTTGGACCGCTCTGACCAACAACTCAAAGGAAGGTTTCTCCAAGACATCTTTTTAATAACAACAGCTGGCCTGGAATTTACTCTGTACATCAGGCTGGCCTTGATCTCATACAGATCTACCTGTTTCTGCCCCCAAGTGCTTCTTTAAATGATTGGTAGAATCCGGCAATAAGTTCATCTCATCCTGGGCTTGTCTTTATTGATTCTGTTGAATCAGTATAAACTGTCCAAGCCTGTATCTTCTTTATTTAATTTTGATAGATCACCTATATCTACAAATTTTCCATTTCTTCTAGTTTTTCCAATTATTTTTCTTTTTGGTATATACATTTTCTAGCTACTTCCTAATGATTTGAGGGTTTTCATTAAAATATTAAATAACCTCTTTTTTTCATTTCTAATACTATTCATTTGAGCCTTTCCTTTATTCAAAGAACCAATTCTTTGTCTGTGTATTATTCTTTACTTAATACAATCCTGTATTCTTCTGTAGTCTCTATTTCATTAATTCTTGCTCTTACCCTAAATATTTCTTATTATCTAATGATATGATGTTTGAGTTGTTCTTGTTTCTGTAAGGAACTTGAGGTTCACAAGGTTATTAATTGAGATCCTTCTGATTTTTAAAATGTAAGCATTTATTGATATGATCTGTCCCCTTAGAAATTCATTAGCATTGTAACAGAGATTCTGGTCAGCTGTGATTTTATTTTCATTTAACTGCAAAACTTTTATAGTTTTCTACTTGATTTTAAAAATGATCCACTGTTCAAAACTTTTGGATCCATCTAAGTATGTTTGTATAGTCTTTCCAGGTTTTCTTGCTATTGATTTCAAGTTTGAGTCAACTATAGTCTGATAGGACAGTAAATTATTTTGATACTTTTCTTTTTGGTGTGACTTGTGATCCAGAATTTCATCTATTTTTTACAAAAGAATTCCTTGGGCTGCTGAGAAGAATGTATATTCTGTATATTTTGGGTGTAATATCCTGTAGGGTATTAAGTCTATGGTATTATTTAACTCTGAGATTTTCTTGTGAATTTTGAGTTCAGATCATCTACTGAGAGATAGAAATGAGATATTTAAATCATTCACCAGGGTATCAGAACCTATCGACCATTAATGTGCTTTAATGTTTATTTTGCAAAGCTGAGAGGCCCAGGTGCATGTACATTCACAACTGTATTGCTTATTCATGTGTTGTTCTCTTTATTAATAAATAATATCCTTCTTTGTCTCTTCTAAGTTTTACTTTAAGACTAAATTTTTTGATAACATAGTAGCTAAGCCACTTTGTTCTCTTTTTACATTCACTTAAAAATTGCTTTCCTTCCTATGACTCTTAGTCTTTGAGGTCTTTACCAAGATATAGATAATCAGATCTAGATTTTGTTTGTTTATTTTTCTGTCCAGTCTGCATTCCATCATTGTTGAGTTGAGATCACTGACATCTAATGATGTTATTGAGAAGTTTTTTCTAATTCTTATAGTATTGGTGGCTGTTTATCTAGTTTGATAGAATACTGATCTTTACTTTCTTTTCTAGTAGTATTAGGGTTTTGCTGGTTTACTGTGATGGACATGATGGGTTCCTTCCCAGCTCTCTATTTTTTGAGATATTCCTCCCATGAATTTTCTTGCATCTTTTTTCTTGTGGTTAAGATTGCCTTCAGTTTTTTCTGCAGTCCTGGCTTGATGAACATGCCACTTTTTTCTTGAAATGACTTTATTTCTTTTTGGCCTTTAGCAAATAGCTATGATGGACATAGCCATCTTTGTTGGGTGTTATTTATTTTCTGAGATTGTTAAATATCATTATATGTTTTCTGTGCTCTTCTGGTTGTTGATAGGTAGTCTCAAGTCATGATACTATTTCTTCCTTTATATACCACTTGTCCTTTCCCCCTATACCTTTTAATATTATTTCTTTCTTTGTATTTTCAGAATCTTGATGGTATGATATTTTAGAGATGTTTTTCTTTGGTGATGTCTATTTGTAACTCTAGATGCCTCTTGTTTCTTGAATGTCGATTTCTTTAAATTTGTGGGATTTTGTACTGTAGTTTTATTGAACAAATTCTCCACGTATTCATTGTTTATCTCAACTCCTTCTTCTAGTCTTACATTTTAGATTTGGTCCCTTGATCATATCCCAGATTTCTTAGACATTTTGATCAAGCTTATTTTTCCTTGTTTGTATTTGAATGCAGTAGTTTAACTACCTTGTCCTGCATTTCTGATACTCCTTCTGTGTGCTCAGGTCTACTGGTGATGTTTTCCATTGTTTTCTTTATTTGCTTCATTATGATTTTTAATTTCCAGTCATTTTTTTTATTTTTAACATCTCACTTTCTTTGCTGAATTTTTCTTCCATTTGCGCATTGTCCATATTGTTGATTTTCACAACAGTTTGGCTGACATTTTCCTCTGTGGTGCTGACTTTCCTCTTCAGGCCCTGAGTTGAATTAATCTACTTATTTGTAACCTCTTTCCAATCACTGATTATTTTTGTAAGAAAACATCTAGCATGTTACTGATTTCGGTATGTTTGACTTGGGAGTTAAATAGTTATGATTTTTGGAGGAATTATGTTGCTTTTTCATGTTTCCTGCATCTCTGTGCTGTTCGTCCTCTGATCTGGACATCCTTCTGGTTTTGGAGGAGGATAAGGGCTCTTATTATTGAGCAGTCTAAACTGGCTCAATCTTCATTTCCACTCAAGAGACAAAAAACCACCTGGAGAGGCTTCTGCTTCTAGGTCTATGAGAACATGTTTGGATAATGTCTCTTTATTACCTGTAATTTTATCTGGTCTCTGGCTATCCTTTAATATTCATTTCCAAATCTCTTTCTCTCTTTCTCTGCCAGGATTAGATTCTGTTTTTTTTTTTTTTTTACTTGTTTTGATTCTCTTGTTCACAGGCATCCACTGAAGCTTTTAACCCATCATTTTATTGAGAAATCTCAAAATGATAGCTTTTCTATCCAGCACAGGTGGTGATATACTCTCCAAGGTAAGCTGAGTCCTCTGCTCCCTTGTTGAATTTTTCTATGTCTTTTAAAAAATTTCTCCTCCAAATTGCTGACTATTTCATCCACTATGCTGTTTCTTATTTGGGTGTTGAGTGAGTTCCTTATTTCATTCATCTGTTCAAGTATACTGTGTAATCATTGTTTTGTTTTGTTTACGTTCTTCTGGAATATTCAGATAAATGACTTTTTTTAGTTTCTGGTCTTAAGGACTTGTGAGCTTGTGAAATCATCATTGTGGCTTATTTTCTTAAATATTTGTTTCTTTGTTCTGTTTTGCACATATTTGGGATGGATGTGTCCTCCAATTTTAATTTTTCCCCTTTTCCCATTTAGAAGAAAATTCTGTCCATCTTTTTAATGAATTATCTTGAATTATCTTGAGTTCATATTCCTTTCTACCACTTAGGGTTGAATCCCAATTTTGGTAACAGATACAATGATCTGATAGCAATTCTAGTCTTAATTTACAGTAGGACATTAATGAAATACACTTTTGGGCTGGAGAGATGGCCTAGCGGTTAGGAGCACCAACGCTCTTGCAGAGGACCCGGGTTCGATCCCCAGCACCCACATGGCGGCCGAGAACCGTCTGAAACTCCAATTCCAGGAGAACTCCAGTTCCAGGGGAATCCGGCACCCTCTTCTGACCTCCACGGCATTGCACGACATGGGTGCACAAACTTGCATGCAGACAGTACATTCATACACATACAGTAATAAACAAAATTAATAAAAAAAAACATTTAAAAAAAAAGAAATACACTTTTGTCCCTCATATATCTCAGCAACATCAGCACAATGGCAATGATTAGGAAGCATGTTTTAGAATTGTTCACAGCTAGGAATATTAATAATTAAGCAGCAAAAAGAGGATGGAATAGGAAAGTGCAAAAGAAGGAATTCAAGTATGAAAGAGAAAGTTTATGCTGAGAGATCTGAGAAATAATATAGAAAATATATGTTTTCCCTCCCTTTAATTGTCTTTTTAGCAGTCTGCTGGTGTGGGGATGAGGGTGACTTCTAATCTCAGCAAAACAAACAAATTAAGTCAGTATACACTTCCTGCCAGACAAGAGTGCTGTGTGGAAGTCTACTGTCTTGCAGACATCCTCAGTCTGAGCAACCTGCCTGTGAAAGACCCCCCAGAAACTGGAGTGGCTCTCACTCAAATCTTGGGATAGAACGACTCCCAAAAAATCAGCCAAAGACCATTCTCGCTGCAATTACACGAGGTTTATTCAGGAGAAACCAGTGCACTGGGGCCGAGCTCATAACCCACGCAGAGGCAGAGGAGGTAGACCCCCAGGGACTGGGATAGGGAACTTTTAAAAGCAGGGACCCCAAGGTATGGGGAAATGGGGGAAAGGTTGTGTAAAAAAATCTTATCTTGGCACGCAGGCCAGCGACACACAGGCGGGCGTGACTCAGTTAAGCACCACAAGGTATGAGGAAGCAGGGAGGGAAACCTTAGGCGGGTGTGACTCCGTTAAGCACCACAAGGTGTGAGGAAGCAGGGAGGTAAACCTTAGCGGGGCATGACTCAGTTAAGCACCACAAGGTATGAGGAAGTGGGGAGGCCTTATAGGATGGTGGTACTATGGTTCCTAAAGACAGATTTTAAGGGTGCATAAAACCTTGGAGCAGGGGTCCTTCATTCCCCACTCTCTCTAGGACATAGTTTTAATCATAGAACTAAAGTTTGGAGTACTTTTAAAATTTTTTTTTACTTTTAGGCCCTTTATGCTCTACACGTTGATATTGTTGGCAAAGCATTAAAATCTGCACAGCACCTATTCTCTGGTGAACGAAAGCAATTAGTCTATTGATTATGCAAGGTTTCAGTAATTGCTTAAAATGGGCCTCTCTTACTTTTTTTTTTTTTTTTTTTT